>QCXZ01000003.1:39155506-39217447 GCA_025024175.1 Rhyzopertha dominica | reverse complement strand
ATTTTTGTATKTTTCAWCTGTTTTGTTTTCAGATTGCTTTSGTTTTTCTTATTATTAAAATTGAATTAAAGATTCCATTTATAGTTKTKCCTTTATTTGTTTATTTGTAAATAATATATTATAATACGKAATAAATTTGCAAAAAATCCACTTATAGGTTAAGTTAAGATAKTTAAGATTTTGAAGACAATTTCTTTCAGGCCGTATGTTCTTGCGGCAGCATGGACATTGAAGTCTTGTTGCGCCTAAATTACAACAATGTTGTTCATTTCGCTGTTGAATAACATATTATGTCGTGGCATTTTGCAACAGTAATTAAACAGTGATATTCGGAAACTTATATAATACTGAGCAAGTCAAGTTATGATTATATGACAGCTGCCTAATACGTAATATTGCACTTCAGTACTTTCTAAGTGATGAGCCACTTCGTTTGCAGTTAATGCATTTTATTCCAAAATGGTAGACATTAGCTATGTTCTGAAGGTATACATTTTTATAACGAATTGAATGTAGTTTTAAAATTAGTCAGCTGTTTCTGAAAATATCGATCCACAAGAAAGTATAAAAGAAACAGATTGTGAGGTGTGAGCGTACACAGCACCCTCTACTTCCGATATTAAAAATAAACACAGATTCTGATTTGCTCGTATTGAAAACCCTTATGTGTGAAGTTTGAATAAAATATCTGCAAGAGTTCACGTTTTATTAAAAAAATAGCTTACATAAGAAAGCAAGATGGTACTAAGATAAATTCACCTAAATCGGTCTAATTCCACCCAAAGGATCTGCCACTGCTCGGCGTCCCATTATTTTCCGGACACCCTGTACATAAGCCGAGCAATAACGCGCGCGTACTCCTGGAATAAACAGACTTTTGAAGTGAATGGAGGTGACGGCTGGAAGGTATTTGTTCTAGGTTATAATATGATGTACTAACCGTGCGAAGCCGAAGTGGGTCATTAACAGTTTTTTTTTTCGTTTACAAGTCAAGTCGTCACTGTTTTGCTGTAGGTTATAATTTTCCGACGTTTAAATATGTCACAACTTAATTTCTGTTTTTTATTCATAGGCTAGATAGTCAGTAAATATCGCAGTTATTGATATTTAAATTAAGCACCAGGGTCATCAACGACTAAGCGGAACTATTCATAATATGAATGGGTTTTTAAAAATTTAAAGTCAATATTTGCAAATACGTTTCTCATCATGTCATTCAAATATGAAGGTAATAAACATAAATACCCATTACAAATTGACGATCATGAAATTACAGTAGATTTATAGGATTTCCTTACATAGTCGCGTGAAGCCCATAAACCTTTATTATTATTATTACTTTCACATCCAACGGATGGGAAGTATTGCATCGCGAAAAAAATTTTCAAAATTTTTTATTTGCTCATTCGCTTTAAAATGGTCGAAAACGCAAAAAAACAAAATTTGAGCAAAAAAATTTCTTGTCTGTGTGTCTGTGGTTTTGTTTGTATACGCGGTAACCTTCAAAAATCTTAATATATGAACTTGAAATTTGGCAAACGTATAAATCTCAACTACCCAAGCGACCTATTGTTTGTGGGGTAAGTACGGTATCGGGAAGGGGGCAAAACTGGGGGGTAACTACCCCTTTTTGCAAATTTTTATTTTTTTTCGTTTTAGTATGTGATTAGTAGTATAACTGCGAGTATTATTCATTCTTATAAATTTTCGGTGCAGCAAACTGTTTAGAAGATATTAGCAATAAAGCGTCACTTAAAGAAAACGGTTTTTCCTAAATATCTCCGAATATACTTAATATATTAAAAAAATGAAAATGCAACCAGATAGGAAATAAAATTTCTCACAAAAAGTTTCTTAGAAAATTTATTCAAAATTTTGACATTTTCGAAATATTTCCAAAAAACCTATTTTGGTCCCTGCTTGTACGATTTTTTTAAAATTTTTGTGTTATATATAAAATCAAATTTCTGATCAGAAAGCACTCATGTAATTTTTTTGTTAAGTTAATAATTTTCGATTTATTTGGAAAAAACCGATTTCAAAATTTATATATTTTTGCTAATATCACGAGGACTTTGTCTTAGAAAAAATGTGTAGAGAGACAAAATGCTCAAAATCTGATTACTAATCGCATAGCATAAGAAATAAAAACGTAAATGTCATTTTGTCAATTGGATGTGGAAGTATTGATTCAATTTGCAGCGGTTTTTTTAAATATTATAATTTTGACATATATCAGAGGTTAGAAAACCACCAGTAAAACCAGTATTTTTTACTAACCCTATATAGAGGCCGAGATTATAATATAAAGTATACAATTTTGACAACGTCATCAAAAACATTCTTATAATTGATGTACATTCTTTTGCAGCAAATGATATACTTATCATGTAGTAGTTATTTGCACATCTTTAGCAATACCTTCAATAAATTGTATAACCGCTTTAATTGTGCCACTCAAATATTTTACATCATCGGTACAGATATCAGTGCAGTTGTTTTGATTGCGAGAGCAAATATTTCAAATCCAATAGTACGTTTTGGTAGGAATTTGAATAAAAGAAGATCATTCATTAATCCATTTTCGTGCTCATACCTCACGATGACAATTAACATTGAGAGTCCAGTAATATTGGTAGATTAGTCCATAATGAAAATTATAATGATTGAAGGCATAAATTAAGTTAATCCTTCATATTGGCTGTAAAATCCCTGATGCACTAAGCTACGTCTCACTGGAAAGTAAGCTGTTAATATTTTTTGCTATTTTTTTTTATCAAACATACATTTTAGCATCTTCATACCATAAAGCAAGAACTTTATTAAAAAGGCACTTAAATATCCTGGAATCCTTCAGTGAACTCCACATTCTATGATCTATACAATACAATTGTGTGAACAAAGTTGAGTTTTTGCATTTATTTTGTGGATACGTTAAGTGTTGAAACCTGTTGGTACGGACTAGTGTCTTTTTTCAACCTCGAAGCATTAGCACCAAAACATAAACTTGATTATTGCAGGAGTGCGATTTTTTTGTATTTGAAAATAATTATAATTGATATAACTTCGGTAGAAAAAGTTTTAAAAGAATGTCCAATACATTTAAGGTTATAAAGGGTGTATTTTTCAATGCTTAGCATGATGATTTCTGAAACTAGCGGATAGAAGGAATATTTGCAGTTTAGCGAGACTAATTTAACACAACGTGTGGATTTTTGAAAAAATCATGGTTTATTGGATATTTCGAAAAAAAAACCCAGTTTTTCGCGGTATTTTTTTATTCCCGTGTAAATACAGAATTTGTATCAATTTATGTCCCCAATCATCTAATATTATTCAATTTTGCAAGTAAGCTGTCATACCACAGTTGGCTATGGCTTCGACCATTTTTGAATCTTCTCAATGATGTAAAACTTAATATGAATTATTCCAAAAATATAAGAGTTATGACCATTTTAATGTTTTATTCCGATTTTAATCTAGTTAGCTATAAAAAATGAAATATTTTGGTCTTAAATTTACAAAACAATACATTTGAAAACCTATTAATAAATCAATTGCATGTTATTTCTGGAACCAGGTTATTATGAGTATTTATTCATGTTTAAAAACCAAAACAAGGCACATAATACCTAATTAATTACAAAAAATAAAAAAGACCACCATTATCATCATTGCATGTAATGCAATCGTTTCAAAACAGAATATTCCTTTTCAACTAGAACGCCTACTGATTCAAACAGAAGCTTCTTCAACGGCTCCTCTAAATTCTTTCACTCTCAAAATTTTGGCAATTTGTTTTTGTTTTCCCATATATTAAATCTAAATTCGAAAGATTGAGTTTGAGTTGAGTCATATACCAAAGTTGCGAAGAACCTTCCCTTATGTTACGGTAAAACAGAACTATGTATATGTCAGGACCTTAAGTACAAAAGTACGAGGGCGGTCCGATAAGTACTTCGCCTGCAAAAGAAAAACGAACATTTKGGAAAAGTGGCGATTTATTTCTCCTTTTAGCTCGATATACTTACTTGACCCAGCGATGCTCCAGCTTCTTTAACCGTCTGAAAAATACGTTTTCTCGAGGTCTTCCTCCTTGGCGGCGATGACCTCATTTGACTCAAAATTCTGCCCGGCGAGTGACTTCCAAGTTTGGAAACAAAAAAAAAGTCGAACGGGGCCAAATCTGGAGAATACGGTTGATGGAGCAATAGTTCGTATCCCAATTCGACCAATTTGGCCGTGGTGACGGCGGAGGTGTGAGCCACTGCGTTGTCATGGTGAAAGAGCACTTTTTTCTTCGCCAAATGAGGCCACATTTTCTGCAATTCGGCGTCGAATTGGCCCAATAATTCGGCATAGTAGAGGCCTGTGACCGTTTTGCCTTTCTCCAGGTAGTCGATGTAGATCGTGAATCCCAGAAAACGGTGGCGATCACCTTTTCGGCCGATAGGACAGTCTTAGCTTTCTTGGGAGCACATTCGCCGGGTGAAGTTCCTTGGCCTTTGGTGTGTACCAGTGGATCCATGTTTCGTCGACGGTCACGAAACGACGCAGAAACGGATTGTGCGTAAGCAGCGCCAAACAATGCTCTAAAGTTGTCTCACGGTTGCACTTCTTGTCTGATGCGAGCAAACGCGGCACTCATCGCGCCGACAGATTTTTGTCACATTATCCTTCATGGAAGCCGTTTTAGGGACACCTGGACGTGGGTCATAAAAAATCGACCGTGCTACCATGTTTGAACTCGATAAACCAATTTCAAGCGCTCTTTGATTTCGCTGCGCGATTTACCTTCCAAAAACAAGAATCGAATCACCGACTGATTGCTTTTTTTCCATCTTTCTAAAATCCGCGGACACGCTCACTTCCATACGCGGTCAAAACCAAACTACAAGTCTGATTCGACTGAAATTTTAACAGTAGCCGTCTATGAGAATGTACTACACGATAATTTGTCTTGCGATAGTGGACCATCGGGCGGTGAGGCTGAATACTTATCGGACTCGATACGCAGTACGGACACTTAGAACTCATATTGGCAAATTCATAATTCTCATGTGTAGATTAAACTATAATGGAAAACGCTAACTACAATAATTTAGAAAGGCCAAATACGTATTTCGGCAGATAAGATGTCTGGCTTGATTTAACCGGAGGATATTCTCCTCGCCAGATTTTTAGCGAAAATAAAATATTCTGTAAAATTTTACAGATAACCAGAGAATATCCAATTGCGCCAATTTGTCAAAATAACGATATTTCGATCACAAACGTTCTTGAAAATTTGACAGAAGACTATGGAACTCCTAAGTGTGGCACATGGCTGAAACTGTTTTGCAATGGAGAAATCGGAAATCTACATTTCGAATTCATAGAACGTTATAGAAAATTAATCACTTGGGGGAGGGGGAGTGAGTGGACCGTTAAACGTTTCGAGAATGTCACAGAACATTCTGGAAAATTCATTAGCAGATGAAAGAAACCCTAAGTGTGGTAAATTGCCTAAACCATCTCAAATCGTAAAACATTCTAGAACATTCAATAGAAGACGAAAGAACTTTGGTGGCGATGTCGAAAACTGACGTTTCCAGAAAGTCATAGAACATTCTGGAAAATTCATTAGCAGACGGAAGAACCCCTAAGTAGAGCACATTGCCCTAACCGTCTCGCTGTGGAGATGTCAAAAAAGATGTTTCGAAAATGGCAAGGAACATTCTACAAAATCTGGAAAATTCATCAGGAGGCGAATGAACCCCCAAGGTTCAGTTGCACAAAGCGTGATTGACCAGACCTTAGCTAAGGGAAGATACGTAAACTAAGCGTTTGGCGCACATATCGAAAGTGGTACAAAAAACGAAAATGTTTCTTTTTAAGCGTCCTTCATTGGTGCTGCCCATGGCCACCTTTGGTTAACCGTACGTTAACCGGGGCGTCTGATTACCCACACTTTGTGCATTAGGGCTTTCAACGTTTGAAAAAGGTCGTAGAACATTCAATAGAAGAAGTGAGAACACTCAAGTCTGGCACATTTTTTCACGTTTATCAGTATCAGAAAGTCATAAGACGTTCTTGAAAATTCACCAGCAGACGAAAGAACAACTAATTGTGGTACAGTGCGGCAACCGCTTCGCTGTTGAGATGTCAATAATTGACGTTTCGAGAATATAATGGAACATTCTAGAACATTCAATGGAAGACGAAAGAACTCCTAAATGTGGCACATTGTCAAAGCCATCTCGCGACTGCATAGACGCAGCTAGTCTGAAAGTATTGAATCAATAACATGTCTAGGTTAATAGTACGGGGTACATATCGAAATTAGAGCCCACCCACAATTTTTTGAAATAATCATCTATTAAGTTTAATATCGGTGGGAAGCTTAAAAAATGACCGACTTTTTGAAAGCGATAGCTAATATAATTTTTATTAAAAAGAGGTAGGTTTATATAATGTCTTGAAAATGACAGCTGCCTTACTTACAAAATGGAATGATATCTGATTGCGGACGTGGATTTTTTTACAACTGTTACATTTATATTTTTTATATAAAATTAAAATTAGCTGCTTTAGAAGAATCACACAATGTCAAAATGTACGTTGGTTCTTGGCCGCTTGCAAAAAGTGTCTGCTGTCAAGTTGATGCATGCATGTGCGTGCCAACTTGTCAAGCTACGAGTCACTTCTTTTAGGAAGTAGCTCCTATAATGGCAGGTAGGTGGATTTGTCATCATGTCAGTGTAATGCTGACAGATGGCATTGCCATCTAAATTTCTACTTAAATCAGACAATGTGACCAACATTTGCTTCTTACAAAATATGTAGTAAGCCATGAACTTTTTCAAAATCTAAAACGTGCATTAAATTAAACTTACAAAGCTGCAAATCTTTCCCTATCTAATCTTTCATCTGTTTCCGAGAGCCCCATGCCAAATATCGGAAAAGGACACACCTTGTAACGGTTGTTTCAAAAAGAGCGCAAGATTTGAATAGCTCGCCATCTTGGCTGTTATAATGTCACATGATTGTGATATGGCACGTCGATAAGAGGCAGATAGGAGTTAGTAAACATGGAGCGTTACAGTAAAGAACAACGTGTCTTTATTGTTAAACACAATAATTGTCATAGTGGTGCCACGATTCGTAAAGTGCGTCCAATTTTTGGTCGAGATAGTATTCCTCATTCATCTACAATGAAAAGAATAATCGAAAAATTCGAAAATACTGGTTCCGTTAGGGATTTGCAACACACGACACGAGCTCGAAGAGCTCGTTCAGAACAAAACATCACAGCAGTTCGCGATAGTGTGATCGAGAGTCCAGGGACGTCGATTCATCATCGTGCACAAGAGTTGGACCTTAAAGCAAGCACTCTTCAGCGTATTCTTACCAAATAATTGCATCTCATTGCGTACAAAATCCAACTAATCCAACAACTTCTGGCAATAGATCATGCACAGCGAAAGGAGTTCGCTAATTGGATCCTTGAACAACAAGAAGTAAATGTAGATTTTGCAGACAAACTCATATTCAGTGATCAGGCCAATTTTCACCTCGATGGCTTCACTAATAGGCAAAACTGCCGCATTTGGGGCTCAGAAAATCCAAGAATGAATCATGAGAAAGAAATGAATCCAAAACGTGTCACTGCTTTGTATGCATTTTGGACGAGAGGAACCAATGGGCCGGTTTTCTTCGAAAACGAGGAATGTAATACAGTAACAGTGATTGGCAAACGTTACCGTGGTATGTTAACCATGTTTTTGTGCCTCAATTGAAAGATATTGTTCTCGACGCCATGAGGTTCCAGCAGGACGGTGCTGCTTACCATACCTCCCGTGAAACTATAAACCTCTTGCAGGTGTCGTTTCCTGGTCGTGTCATCTCCCGGTTTGGGGACCGGTATTACCCGCCGCGCTTTTGCGATTTAACACCTTTGGGCTTTTGGCTGTGGGGTTATCTGAAGTCACAGGTTTATGCCAACAAGCCTGATACCACCGAATCATTAAAGACCGAATTTAGACGCTGTATCAATGAATTTCCGCCACATGTATTCAATACTATTATTGAAAATATCATGAAAACAGTACGCATGTGCCAGCAAAGCCATGACGGTAATTTATCCCATATGTCTACATGTTAAATCAATAAATCTTTTAATACTTTGCTACAAAAAAACGTGTTTTATTAAACCTTGAAATCTTGCACTCTTTTTTTTTCAACGATTTTATATTTTCCTAACATTTATAAGAGAAAATTATGAAACCTCATTTCTGAACAATAACTTCCATTTTAAACTAGTGAATAATAATGGTCTACAATTTTTCAGCATGGTAGTAACGTGCGATGCCCCGCAATGTGGAGTTACGTAATGGCAGCGAGCAGAGGTGACCCTCGTCGGCGCGCAGGCACAGTTTTTGCTACGGTCCAGTCGGCTCACTGTGGCCCAGGACCTTGCAGGGACGGACTAGGCGGTCTTTCGGGCCGCTACCCCACTTCCGACACATATTCCAAGTCGACCGATTTTTTTGGTACTGGCAGGGGAGGTTTCCCTAGAAATGAATCGGCGGCTGAGTTGTCCAGGGACGGCTCGAGGGATGCGCTTGCGGAGGTTAGGGTTCAAACGCCCCTGTCGGAAAAGAGCAGGAGCGCCACTGATCCCCAGCTTAGCGATTCAAATAGGGTAAGTCTTTGCATTCGACTGTGTACACATAAAATGCGAACGTTTGAAAAATAGCGTCTCCTGATATTTATAAGATTAAACAGTGGAATTACATAATACATATCTAGAAATTCATTTATTTCTACCAAGCTCTACAATATTCCTCGGTCATATACAAGTAGGTATCTAAAAATCCTTTAGGTTAGTATATGCAAAATCGAAGATTAAGTATTATACATGGTGTTACAAATTACTAGGTAATCGGGTTAACCATAGATTATTTGGGTTAAGGTTTTTATATGGAAGCTTCGCTTTCGATATATGGCGTCAAAGTTAAAATTTTGTAGTGTTTTTATAACTTCCACGTTTTTAGAGCAAATTCATTAAAATTTGGCATTGATATTTTTCATTTAGACAAACTTTTGGTGAAAATTTCAGCTAAAAATTTGGCGTCAAAATTAGGTTCGATACCACTTCTACCTCCCTGTTTTAGCTCCCTACTCATAATATGCCTTTAAAGTATTTTTTTTTACAAAATCTATGTTTGACTTGTTATTCTGTTCATCTTATAAAATGTTAATTTGAGGACTCTTTTAAATGATATTGTTACTTTTATATTGCACTAACTGATGGGTTAGCTGGGATTAATTAATACCGAAAAACGCAAAATTTTATAGTTGACCATGGTTAATACAATAAAACATAAGCAGAGCTTTAGTTGCCAAATATTGATCTCACAGATACAGAGATAAAGAGGTATAATAATAGCTAATAGGTTAATAGGTAAAATTGGCATTCAGAGTAAAAAATAGATAGAAAGTGAATAACATTTATTTACTTTGGCTACCAAACACCATATTAATACCTAATTTAAACTAAATGTTCAAAATAAATTTCACCTTCGCGAATATGATTTTAATCTTTTTATTAATGAGAACAGCATATTTTCAAAGATACGCGATATTTTCTTAAGCTGATTTCTTAAAAAGCCTTTCACAATTTAAGCTTTTAAACTATGACATCTTGTGTATGAAAAAACGAAGCTTACATATGAAAAATAGTAGAACAAAAGAACCAAAAGAATCTAAGGTTAATGTGATGGCCTACTAATTTGTATAAACCTTTATGATCTAATCAGAATAAATTTATGGAATCTTTCCTATTTACACAAGTAAACTAAAACAGAATCAATCCGCTTGGTTGTTTTAAGCATGAAAATCATCGATGGACTAATAGATCAGTAACTGCATATTTTTACCTATTTTAGGCATTAAATAATAGAAAATAAATAAATAATTTTTAAAGATTATACTATAGATTTCCTATCTCTTTTTGAAATATATGTGAAGTAGGCGGTGACCCAAACTTTTAACCTAAAACTGGCATGTTTATTTATCACATTTTTCGATGATGGAAGTATTTAATTCCTATTTAATCTTCATAAGCATTAATACGTTATATTCATGTCTCTTAAGTCACTTAACTTATTTCCAGTAAATAAACTAAGCTCTAAAGTCATTTTTGTTGATAATTACAACCTGCCCTACTATAGTTTGGTCATCTAACAAGGAATCAAGTGATCTTGTTTCTTATTGTAAGGTTGCCCAAAAGGCCCAGTATGTTCTATAATCACGCATAAACCCTTCCTGAAGTTCAGTATAATGTAATAAATAATTCTTTACTATTTTTAAGTTGGTGCTGTATTTTAAACTTCCGTTATTTTACATGTTTATGATCTTTTCTGCCAAAATTTTTTCCACTTCACTTTATCGTTGTTTGTTAAGCAAAACTTCAGAGGCAATGAATTTATCAACACTGCGCAGTCAAATATATACGTGTAAGAATTTTTTTGAAATTTTTGTAGAACCAGATCCCCAAATATTCCTTTAGCTAGAGTACTAATTCGAAAAATCCTCTATCCATGAGCATCTATACAATACTTGTTCATTGGTACGTTTGTAGTTGAGCTTAATAACATCACAGTAAATTCGGAAGATGTAAATCAATTTCCGAAGCTTGAATTTCCTAGAATTGTAGGAAAACAAGCGTTCTTGAAATACTGCGCTCCTTGTCTGCTCTTTCCAGTATACAAAACGTTTTAAATTAATCCTTGAGAACTAATGATTTCCTTTAGTAAAGTAAACTTTCTAAGGTTATTATACTTAAACGCAAAGCTGACAAAGTCTTCATGCTAGAATCACTTTATCATGTTTATTTTCCTTAAAATATTTAATCTCATTTAGTTTTCGGCTATTTTCAGCATTCTCAAAAAATAAAATTAATTTCTTTAAGGTTTTGGATAATGTAAACTACAAACTTTTTGTATTCCATTTAAGATTATGGCATACGTGAAAATCCACAACTACTTTTAAAGCTCATTAATATGGCTGCAACCTCCAAAAGAAGACATATTGATTTGTTATTTAACTTTCCGTTTTATTTATTTATTTAAAAATGCATATTAAACGTCTGGTGCCAGGAAAATGGTATGCTGTTTAGCGCAGACAGAAATGTAAATATATTCAAGAAAAACGAAGCCACCAAAATGTTAATATCATTTGTTCTCAGAGAGAGTAGTGGTTTTTCGTTTTTCTAGTGCCCTAGACCCCCGAACACTTCTTGTACTACCTAAACATTTATCAGCTAGACACTTGCTCGATTTTAGGTCAATTTTTTATTTAGCTCATATCGGTCAATAGGAAAATTTCCAAAATTTTCTTTGTTTCTTGCAATCTAAATTAAGGCAATTAAACCATGTTATCTTGATTTCTTGAACTATATACGGCAAAACCTTGATATAATGGCTTTGCGAAAATTAAAAATTTACATACATGTTTCTTTAGTGAAGTGAATTGCAGGGCTAGTGTTCTGTATCTCCCACTGCACAAAAAAGTCAGTGAAGGAAGGATACTGTCGTCCGTCTTTATTTTTTTAAATAATGTAGTCGTAGTGCTTATGTTTCTGATCTTGTATTATAACAAAAAGCGAGCTTTAGGCTTAAAGTAATACATGTACCTATTATAAAACATCTCATACTGTGGTAACATGCGTGGCGTCGCAAATTAATCCGTATATACAGGATTCAAAGGATATTGTTTATTGGACTGCCTAAGCTCAAAWCTAAGCACTACCTAAAAATCATTAAAGATATTGGGCCGGTTTCTCTTCTATTTTTTAAGCTAAATCAACTCTGCATTTAAAATCTAAACCAMTCACCTACCTCRATTTAAGATTAGTTTGAAGTTTGAAACAAACCTTATTTTGAAGTGTTAACGCTCTCAAAAGAGTAACGTGTTTCGCACTAAAATAAGCACATAAAGTAGGTACCAAAGCTTGAACGAACGCGTGTTCTAAATCACACTTGCTGAGATAAATCGTTTCTCCTTCATTTTCAAGGTTTTTCCTCTTTTTCCGATTTTCATGGAAGCTCTACGTGCCAGAAGTTTGTTATAAAACGTAATGGCGTTAAGAAAATMTATATCGGACGTAGACAGCGACATTCTCCAGGTCCTTGAACAAACACGTAGATCGACAGGGTATTGAACCAGATGAAGGCGACTTTTAGAAATTATCATTCGTCAACCAGAATTACGGTAGTGGGGTGAACGGGTAATTTATACCAGTCAATATTTGCATTTCCGGAACTACGTTGCCCAGTAAAACAAACATTTGTAGTTACCCATCCAKCAGTAAAACTTTCTCGGCTGTTGCCACCAATAACTTTTTGATTATTCCTGAATGTTCCTAGAAAACCGATTTTTAAATATAAAATTTAGATAGCACCCCTATTTTTGCACATAAAGTAAAACATTCGTTGTCTAGATGTGATTCATACCTATACCAGCAAGATCGGCAAGCCAACACTTTACATTGCATTCCAAACCGCACTTGCTTATAATAAATTTTAAAAATGTAGAAATTTAACGTCAGCCGAATCTACCCTTTCGTCTGCGTTTACCTTTATAACTGAGTAGGCTATACCTGCTATTTTCCTTATTCGCCGTTTTGAAACAACTCAATATGGTCGAACTTAGTTTAAAGCAAAAATTGGCAGGGGTATAGCTAAGATGTGCTTTAGGCAAACATTGCTTTGTATTCTAATGTCTTTATAAGCGTTAACTTCTCTTACATGAATTTCGCTGCCTTAAATAAAACAGGTTTGAAAAAACATCAATTCAAATTATTTTCCTTAAAGAAATTACTACATTGATAGACGAACATACTCACCTCATACGAAATCGGCCTTCAATGATGTGCAGAGGATGACGTAAATATAAATAATTACAACAGTTTTGCATGCAGACGGAGTGTAACATCAAATTACATTAGCACATTAACTACAGCGATGGGCGACATAAATGGCAATCTGATACCGTGACATGAAAGTATTAATTAATATTCAAGCTGCCCAATGAAAGTGACAGTTCAGTCGATAATCGGCATATATGTTAGATTTTAAACTACATGTTTTAAGGGATTATTTATTATCCAGTGCTAAATATGGTACATAACTAATTTAGACCTATCTATGATCATTGACATGGCCAAAGGATTTTACATTATATATTACGCTAAATTTATGTCAGAGATGGGATATGCCTTAAAAAAAAGCAGTTAATCGTCATCCAGAGTGATTTATTTTGTCAAGCACAAATTTTATTTTTAATAGGGGGTCAAATTGCTAATCACTTTATGGAGGTTGTTGAAATCATGTGTTTGAAGCCCAGAATGTGGGGTTAAAGCACGCTAAAAGCACTTTAAAAGGGTTTAAGAATTGAGCAAGCTCTGAATGAATTCGAACTGATTTTGATCGTTTTGTCATAATACGTACGAGCCCTAACACAAAAATGTTCGGACATCAACTGATTTTTCGTAAAAGTTTGAAAATTTCCGTAGGGGATTCAATATCATGTTTTCCATTTATAGGACACTACAATATGTATTGTTTTGCATCATATTTACGACATTGTTTTGAAATAACATGATATTTATTTATAAAACTAAACTAATGTTGATAACAATACAATATTTATTGACACATGAATGTTCGGACAATACAAGTCGGTAGCTGGTTGCGTCTCCCCTTGCCTTAATAACTGCTTTTATTCTGGCAAGTATAGATTTTACAAGCTTTTCACAATCTTCTGCGGTAAAAGAATCCCATATATTTTGCTATTTTACTCGCAAATCAGAAATGTTGCGCTGCGGATCATTTCTTAATTGCAGCTTCATCTTGTGCCATATAGTTTCGATTACATTTAGATCAGTACTGCTGGAGGGCCAGTCAAAGACGGAAATGTTCGGACATCAACTGATTTTTCGTAGAACTTTCCGTAAGGGATTCGATATTATGTTTTGCATTTATAGGACACTATAATATGTATTGTTTTGCATCATATTTACGACATTGTTTTGAAATAAAATAATATTGATTTATAGAACTAAGCTAATGTTGATAACAATGCAATATTTGCTGACACATTAATGTTCGGACACGTTAGTAAAACAAATAAATAGTAAGCCTTGGAAACAAAAGAATATATTTCCATGTGACTTTTAACTTGACAATTAAGTCGAATAAAAATGTCACGCGGTAAAGCAACTAATCGTGCAATCAGAGAATTAATTGTAAAACTGTTTCACCAAGGAAAAACGTTTCGGGATATTGCTAAGCAAATAAATGTCGCAAAGTCCACGGTGTCAGATATTGTGAAAAAGTATAGAGAAACGAGTTCAATTCAAATTTCAAGACATGGTGCTGGTCGGCCACGCAAAGTCACTTCCAGAATGCAAAGATGTCTTGTTCGGATTTGTAAAAGTTTCCTACAGAAAAAGAAAATAGGGCGTACAACTGCACCACAAATCTTAACACATGCACAATGCATACGATCGATGAGAAAAAGTATTAGACAAGCAAACATATAAAAGATTAAATTTAGATTCAGTTTAAAATTGTATGAGATCACGTACTATTAAAAAAGTACATCTTCTATGGATATATACATATAACTTGACCCATGCGGTATTTTACCTTGTATCACAGATCAAAAAGCTAAGATACCTATCCACTTTTATGTTACTCCAATTTTGCTAGAAGAGGATACCTCCTAGAGATGGCGGCACTAAATTACAGATTTCAAATCTAAGAATATGTCAAGAATATCTCAGCAGAGAAAGCACAACAGCATAACACATTGGAACAACGAAAGTCGATGGTATTTGACGAGTAACCGTTATTGAACTCCGCCATTTTGAGTGTAGTTTTTTTTGCGTGAAATTTAAAATTTGGAAATCTAATATCCAAATATACCCATGGAACATGATACGAGAAGCAGATACGGCACATCAGTGTATATATTCTAAGCCCCGCCTTCTGGTAAGTAGATAATTTTATTTACTTGGCTTATTTTACATCCTATTGTTAATTTTCTAAACACATCACACTTAAATTGTATTTTGATCTTAAAAAGATGCAAGTATTTCGTCAGTATCAAAGAATTCAGGTAAACGGTTTCTTGATTTTCCGTGAATCTAAGTCCAAAGTAATGGTTGTCAATTGAAGTGTCGTTTCTGCTCTTCCTATCTTGTTCCGTGGTAAACATGTCAATTTGCTAAATCTGTCACGTTGAGGTTGTGTCACAGGTCATCGTGACAGATTTCTCAAAGCAGCAGACTGTTCTCTGATCTCCGCCAGTCATTTTTACAGGAACTTTACAAGCAATCAGATAAGCTGATTACAATTACAGTAGTCCTAAAGCCTAAAGCCCGGCGCTATCCAAATGTCGATGATGAGTTTCCGGGTTATTCTGCCGTGGTCCGCGGAATCGATAAAATCCAAACATTTCACCGTACGTCGCTGACGGCATCCTCAGTGGTAACTCTTAAAAGGTTAGGTCGGAACTGATGCAGTTCGGGCTCTGTTCGCTCTTCGGGCCCCTTGTTTGTTGGTCAGTGCCGGTTTCCAAGCTTGACTGACACGTAAACTGTCACTCCGGTTAAAATTGAAAAGGTGTTCTATTTCCAAGGCCTCCCGTCTAGCTGCTGCCTAACCTTTTAAGAGTCACCACTGAGGATGCCATCAATAACGTACGGTGAAACGTTTGGATTTTACCTATTCTATGGACCACGGCAGAATAATCCGCAAAACTCATCGACATTCGATTACAATTACATTTCGATTACAATTACGATTACGGTTACTGTGATTTTAGAATGCAACTGTTTACAATTACAATTACTTGCCAACATTTTTGTAATCGATTACGATTACAATTACACTTATCGTAAATGTAATCGATTATATTTACAGTTATATCAAAAATATAACCAAGTACGTAATCCAATCAAAAATAATCGATTACTTCCCAGCTGTGGCCGTGAACTTAATTCTCTTCTTACCTGTATAAGCCGATTTTTTTACTTCAACTTTTATATTTTAATGTGTACAGAAAACTATGTTGCATCACTGCTTTTGTTTGAGAAAGGCCTTTTAATATTGTAAAATATCAGGCAAAATTTGCCAAGTATTTATTAACATAGAGATCTGTAAAACAAATGACATAAAACGGACATTACTTGTGGTATAAATAATTAGAAATACAATTCAATATTTATCTGGTTCAGTAGTACATTGTAGTAGGAGGACTAGCTCCTGCCAGAGAGACAGCGTATTACATTATGAATATTCTAAGTTACTCCCCAGTTGTTCGCGATTGATTTTTCCGCGTATTTATACTCTGCTAGCTAACACAATGCAACTACAACATTCTGTTCTAGAATGTGGAACAATCTAGTAAAATTAATTTAGAGCAAATTCAATACTTGGCAATATGTAAATTTCCAGTCCGGCATTTAATGTTATTTAATATCTATTATTATTAAACAAGTGCATTTAGGAAGAAGCAATCTGACAAAGACGTTAAATTTTTACGAATTATACAACAAAAGCGCTTAAATAAGCATGATAACCAAGCTTTAAATCTTTATATTTAACTGGTTTCTGCTCTAAAAACACTTCGTCCGCCAACGAAACACGATATTTATTCCACTAGACACCTTCGGCGATATTTCTACGTAGAAATCAACTCAGTTGGAAAGGGAATGAATGCCAAGGAAAAAGTAATAGACGCCGAGTGAATTGCAGTCTTTCTCGTACAGCTTTAGAATCCTGTGACAGCAAAATTTAGCTCCACTGAGGTTTATGATAAGCTACACTACGGAGTGTATATGCATACGCGTCGTAGCGGTAGTTTTTCAATACCTGTTTAGCTTAAATTAAAATACTACTGTCCTGAATAAGAATTTTAATACGGCCATTTAAGTTTAATAATTGCTTCGACATTAAAATATCGTAACCCAAAATTTACTTCAAGCTACAACCAAGCCTCAGTAGCTTACAAGCTAGTTGCGTTGAAAATGGCTATTCTTCAAGATGCTAAAGTAAACAAGTTAAACATAGATAATAATAAAATTACGTCGCCTGCGCCAAAACAATCTGTGGACAGCTGTTTCGGCTTATAAAGCCTCCTTAGCACAGCTATAGTCCCAACCTCCCAACGCAGATAACCCGGCATAGATCTGGCTTCCCTTATATACGCCAAGGTAGGCGAGGTGTATGCGAGATTTGAGTGTGGATGACATCATGCCATCTAGTGGTAATACGGTATCACCCACTCGTCTCTGTGGAGAACTAATCTGAACGGCAACCCACTATGCTGTGGGCGTAGCTGCGCTGAGGAGGTCTTATAAGCCGAAACAGCTGTCCACAGATTGTTTTGACGCAGGCGACATGACATAGACGTAATTTTGTTATTATTATGCTTGAGAACTGCACATTTTGCAGAAATTGTCGTTGGAAACGTCACCAGTTCTTTTAACGCCCACACCATAGTTCTCCACAAAGACGAGTGGGGGATTGGGTGATACCGTATTCCGTATTGCCATTAGATGACAAGGTGTCATCCATCCACACTCTATTCTCGCATACACGTCGCCTACCTTGGCGTATATTATAAGGGAGCTAGATCTATGTCGTGTTTTCTGCGTTGGGACTATAGCTGTGCTGAGGAGGCTTTATAAGCCGAAACAGCTGTCTACAGATTGTTTTGACGCAGGCGACATGGCATAGACGTAATTTTGTTATTACTATGCTTGAGAACACCCTAATTTTTGCAAGTTAAAAAAGAAGTTTGATTCTTACGAAACACCTGAAAAAGTCGAACATCAGTGCATGGAGAATAATTAAGGGATAACATTGGTGTGCTTTTCGATATAGTACATAGTGCAAACCGCCATATACTTCATGGGATAGAATTATTAGAAAAGTGAATAAGTTTTATCGAAAAAGAATGCGCATATTATGCATAGATAAAATGGCAAATTAATTGATAATCTACCTTGTCCGACTGCGCGTGATATTGTAAAATGCATTTGCACAGAAAAAGTTATTTAGGGAATCCCAAAAGTTTGTAAAAATATCCGAAGAGCTAAGCATAGAAATGAAGAAAGTATTTATATGTGCAGTAAACAAGTAGATCTTATTATATGAGTCTAAAAGACATTTGTTGGAGCTAAGGTATGAAATCAGTTACTATGAAGAATCATATCGGTGCTATACGCAACCTTAACCAGAGTATGCTGATAATGGAAGTTCATCGCTTAAGTATGCTAAAGTATGATATTACGTCTATCTGAACGAAATATAGTGGTTCTGCAGTTAATTTAATCCGTAGATAAGCAAACAATACGTTTGGAGGCATCGTGCAGAGAATAACTGTCTTTTATATTGTACATGTATTATAACAAAAGACAATTATTATTACTTATACGCAAGTGTATTGCGACAATAAATAATACCTACCGAAATGCACTTCACTTAAAAACCAAAACGAAATATATTGAATTACAGTTATTTCGCATTTTACATAGTTTTACAGTAATTTACCTGTGTTATGTATATCCTCATTTATTTATAACCACACGTGGACAATAGACTACCACAGACTAGTGTTGGGCGATACGTATCGATACTTCTAGGTATCGATACTTTTGCTTTTGATACCCGATATTTTGTATCGATACTTGATGTTGCGATATTTCGCTGGATCGATACCAATCAGAGTGGTATCGAATCATTTATTTTCTACCAACCATATCCTCGTTATCTTCCATTAAAATTGCGGAAAAAAAGTTTTGATAAAAAGTATATCCTTAACGCAATAGGAACTCTTCTTATAGTACAACATTGCAATAATGTAAATTGTGCCCGTATAAATAATTTATTAGAGGCTCTAATTTGTGTTATAATTGGATTCTCATAAGAAATCGTGAAAGTTAAAATGCCAGATTAGGTCTTAAAAATGTCTTACCTCTTATCAAAGTATGTGCATGTGTACTTTTTTATAATAAGTAATACAGTTGCAACATAAAAAATCAGATGAATTTTATTTGTGTTGGTTGGATGTTCTATAAATTAATTCTCGTAATAAATCCTCAAATGCCGTCAATCCTTTTTTAGCAAATATGACTAATTTAGTTCAGCCTTTTTCATCACAAGTGTTCTTTCTCACCAATGTTCAAATAACGCAAACTAACAATTCAGTTTAATAAAATTCACTTATTCAATTCGCCGTCCTTGCATGGTGACAAATTATTGATATTTTTAACATTATGCACTAGTAACYCACGAAACTGACGAATAGAAAGGTTTTCAGAAACAGTGATGCAAATTATGTAAAACAAGAAGTGTTTTAATTCAGTTTATAGCGATTTTTCGATATTTATCCGATACTACGAATATCGATATACAGTATTGCGATACGTATCGATACCGAATATCGATACATTTTGATGTATCGCGCAACACTACCACAGACAGAAAACAGATTCGTKCGCAGCAAAATACAGTATATAAAAACAGAACGAGATGTATTCTGACGTACTGAACAAGCAAAACATAAGTGTTTGTGAAGAGACCTACAGATCTGTTTGCTATTTTAACGTCATTTACTTTAAGCAATGACACAATTTTGATTGTTCCCTGGTGGTTTTAATTTCAAAACAAAGGAAAGCCAAAATTGTAGCATTTAGCTGGATAATAAAGACTCTTGTTTACAACGTCGAATAAAGAAGTTAGCTATGTAGACTGTGAACCCTGAACACTCTGGTTAAATAATGATTTTAGCGATTTCAGCAAGCGTACGCCATATACACCGATTTTGCCAAAGCGTTTGATATAGCTAATCATAACATTATAGTAGCTGAGTTATGTAATCAGTTTGGTTCTTCTGATAAACTTGCGCACTTAATATAGTCATATTTGAAGCAAAGATCCCCGTATGTGGTAGTAAATAAAACTAAATTAATCAAGTWAATATAAAATTATATAATTATATGTGCCACAGTGCAGTAATCTTCAACCGTTGCTATTTTTGTTGCTTATTAATCATATTGTTAGGTTATGATATATCGTCGTATGCAGATGATCTAAAATTATATAAATATGTCACCTTCATTGCGGATTGCTTTGTATTGCAGAAGGCATTGAATTGTTTGATGGAATATTGATAAGCATAGAATAATGACTTTCACTCGCTGCATGTCGCGCACTGACTTAGCTTACGCAATTTTAGATGGTGTTCTACTTAATGAAAGATTTTTATACAGTATACAGCCATAACTAAACATTGGCAAGCAGCTACTACCAAATGTTAAACTCTGTTTGCATTGCACTAACTTTGTTTTAAATTTATAAACTTTATATAAAATTTTACAGTCTTATTAGCCTAATGTAAGCCCGTTAAATAATTGATGATAAGGCGTTATCGATGATTGAGTCTTTTAACCGTTTAGTGCTTGGGGTTACGTTATTAACTGTTAAGTGAATTTGGCATTGACTAAGATTTTAATTTTGGGGCAATTATAGACGAAACTGTTCAATTTTGTAGGGAGGGGATAGCTCCACCATTTTAAAACTTGAATATGCTTTTTTAGTATGGAATCCTTTTGTTGCTCTATCTAAATTTAAATCTAAACTTACTTTAAGTTTTATATAAGTCTGTGCGATGCAGTTAAACTTTTTTTGCGAGAGTGAATTAATTGTTTAACTTCGCTACAACTAGGAATTGCAATGCAAGCTCCAAGATACAGACATATGTATTTATAATAGCTTTAGGCACTCTCAGAAAATATTTGCAGGATGCGGTTCCTCAGGAATAATGGGTGTCATATTTTTGTGATAGTGTTTTTTTTGTGTACTACTTTAAATACATTCTGTCAATCGTGTKGTACTGTTGAAGAATTTTAAATATATAAATAGTGTACCCAAATGATTTGAAATATGTAAACTGTTGGTAAACTAACTGAACGTCACAACTTTAACCGTGGATGGCCTACCATGTCCATTGTCCAGGTGAAATATTAAAAATTTATCATCGTTTGTGTGAACTTGAGATAAATCAAAGAATTCTTTTTTGTGTCGACAGCCTCTGGCTTGAGCGTTTGTGGCCTGGTGTCAGGTATTATTTATTGTAATTCTTTGTGCGTATGCTAATTGTATCACATTTCAGCTCAGAAGAAGTAAAGTAGTTGTCTATAATCGTAATTAAGAGATATACAACTTGTCCTCCAACTGTAGTCTGTTTTTCTACAATCAGTCGCCGGACCTACCCACAGCAACGTTTTGTTACAATAGATATATGACGTGTTAAAGTACTTGCGCTTATATTTGTATGCCAATTTGTTGGTTTCCTTTTGTCCAAGAATGTATATACGTATTGTATTAGATTATAAATTTTCTGATGTAGGTCTTCTATTGAACTGGCAAGAGTTGAAAACACGCCACGTTTGTGTCCTAATTGTATTTTGTATTTGCCATCGGCTTCGGACAATAACAGAGAAGAACAGTTTTAGCTCGCATCGCATCACAGTCTAATATATTCCCGTGTTGTATATCTAACTATGAAATTTGTTACATCACGAAGTCATCGGGCGGACAGTGAACTCTGTAACCGCTAAAAGCAGAAGCTGACTTCGCTTTGCGGAAGTTTAATTTTGCATTTAATTTCATACAGTATTCGGATCGTTTAAACCGCATGCCAGTTTCATGACCGCTGCCACTGTGTCCACAATAAAGTGCTAATCAGGAAGCGAACGTATCATTTAGTGACAAGCTGGATTGTACCTTTTGCCCAATAGAGTAGCCGTTACAGACCCAATGCGGTCTCAATCAGGAGTGATTTCAGGGTCGAATAATGAATGCTAACGAGTTGGACTGTACGATGTTATTTGGATGGCGCGTGTGCATTGTGACAAGCTGTCAGTTGCTGTTAAAAACTAAAATGAAAAGCTCCGCAAACGTGTGAATTTAATTCCGGATCGGGAATGTCGCCAGCATCGTTTTGCCGTGTAGTTATCGTTATATTTGTAGTATAACCGGAACATAAATATCATTGCTGTCTTGTATTCGGTACGTGCGTCTTGGAAGGACCGAAATCGGAGCTATTACCCACGAATCATAAGTATCAAAAAAGCACTCAGCAGAAGTAGGATACGATCCTACAGAAGTCTTTTCCGAAAGCAGTGTCGAAACAAAAAAAATAAACCTAAGAATCTGATGCTTCTAGCATACATTTGATTCGGGGTGTCATACTTTGATATCCGGTTAAATGGGGATCTCTGAAACCGGCAGAGCTAGAAATAACCTTTTTTATATAGTTAGCAATAGAAAATCTTGTTTTTGTTTCTGACAGTCATTAATAAGCACTAAAAATATAGTTTTTATTAGTAAAAAAAGCCATTTTTTGAACCAAGAAAAGCTGAATATGATGGAATGGTATATCGTTTGCCATAAAAATTGCTTCCATCGTTATCATTTTTGATAGCCTCCTTTGAGGCTATTCAAAAGCCATTTGTAAACTAAGAAATCGGCCTGATGTATACATAAAGCCATCATCTTCAACTCGTAAAATTGTTATAAATACCGCCATTTCCTAACGTACTGGAGTAAGAACATTGAAATTGCATTGGTTTCACCCATACCAGCTTGCCGTTATTTAAATGTTACATTGGTGTCTTCAATTTTGTATATGGTACAGAAACGTGTTTCGTTCGGATGAAACATAAGACAATCCTTGCGATGTACTGCAAATGAGATTATTGATGCAGGTACTGATCCAAAAATAAAAATGAATCGCATGACCATACACAAAAAGTAGAACACGCTTACATCAAGATTGACCAATAAAAAATCCTATCCTTAAGAAGGATTAAACTCCTACAAAAGTCAAAATACAATACAATAAAAGTACTAGGCTCATACATTTTTTTATAAATTGATTTTGAAGAATAACGTCAAGATTTAAATTTGCACGTTTGTATAATGATCGAGTGGTCCAAACACCAACTTAAAATTCTGTGCAAACAAAAATCCAACCAGTCACAATGGGATAATTAATATTTGAGGTTTTCTTTTTTTGCATTTTCTGTTATATTTTCTGCTGCAATTATAACAGTAATTTTTTATTTAGTGAATTGCCTTATTAATAGCTTTTAAAATGATACCTTAACAAACACATCCCCTCAGATAACTCGGAGAACATTTTCAACCATGTTAACTACGGCAACAAAATCGGGAATCGGCAATAAAGTCGATGACATGAAATGTACTGCTGAAGGCGAATGGTTTTCACACTTTGTATACCTTACTTTTAATAGATGTTTTGAAAGGATATGATAGTTTGCATTTTATTTTAGCTGAGATAAGATAATGAAAGCAGAGTATAAAATAGTAAACCTATGTGACGTCGTTATATGATAGGCAAATAGGTTTAATGTTACATTTATATAGAAAAGAAAGTAAAATTTAAATGTTATTAACATTGGAAACTACTGTAGTTTCATATATGAGCCAAAGTTCTAGAGTATTTGCCTGTTTCTACTACGAAATATGTCAATCTCCGAAATTCGCGTGGCGAATTATAAACTGACGGTCAGCAGAGTAATAATTAATGGATGTAATATCGTACATGCAGTACTATAATTGCTATACAATATGAACAGCACTAAATATTGTAAGTAATCAGTATAATTAATGGTCGTTTTGTAATCCAATATTCAACGATACCTTTAATACTTTTAGCGCCCATAAAATAAAATTATTATGTTTTTACATCTGTAATCTTTCTTAAATATAGAACTACTTTACTTATTGTTTTTCTTCATCAACGGATGCGGAGATATCAGTATAAAATTCACAAATACCAAAATATACCACGTAGCAAATCTTTCTTGATTACGGCCAGTATATAATGTTAGAAGATTCGATTACACACATGTGTGTAGAAGTGTTGACATTATTAATGTACCCGGTATAGACAAAAATTGCGATATATTTTGAATTCTATACGTATCTTATTAACAGGTTTTGTATTTTAATTCTAAAAACTAGGAAAGGGAATAAATACGTTGTTCCAGACTTAACGTAAACATATTAAGTTTTCAAGATAAAAACTATTTAGTTGCTGGTAAAAAATAGCTTATTTTTTGCTATTCTTTATCGAGCAATATACAGGGCTTCTATAAATGATTCATGCAACGTGGGCGGTGTTGATTTCTGAATCTTTTGTGCCGCCTTTTTGTAACTGCTGCCAAGCTACGTTATGCACAGCGATAGTACTGAAGGCTGCGGATCAATGTCACCCCACAGCTCTGAAATGTAAAGTTTCTGTAACCTTAAAGTTCATTATCCCACAAAACACTACAGAATATGTTGAAAATACACACTCCCAGGCGTTTTCTCATATTGAAATATATTAAATAATTCAATAATCGACAGATGACAAGTAAGCAATAGTTGTGTTCACCTTTCTGAGAGGCGGCAAAATGATTTAATCGATAATTTATATTATATTACTTATAGACACCCTGTACAATACAACACTAGACAAACAATTCTTGTATAATATCTGTCTTATATCAATTTTAATTTCAAGTGCGTAATTCACTTTATCAAACCACATTAAGTATCTAAACTTCCAATTCGTTTAGCTAACAAAAGCAGCTTACTATATTGAACATCTAGCTTCTAGCTAGTCTTCGAAGAACAATTATATGTTATTTAATATTAAGTACCTATTGTAGAAGGCTTTTGACTTGAAACCACTTTGTTTGGTTTCTGAGCCACTTAAACGAGTTCACATCAATTAAGAATGAAGCTCAAAAGGGAAACAGTAAAATCTAGGAAAAGTTTTCATATCGGGCTCAACCCCGCGTTGCCGTTCCATGGCAGAGTATATATTAAGACTGATATGAAAAGTTTTCATGCGCATTCTTCTCCTTTTAATTGTAACCACTAAACTAAACCTCAAAACCGCTCAACATTGGCAAGGATTCCTAAATCGTTGTAGTATATTTTACGGAAAATAAAACAAATGAACTGTCTTTGTTTCCTAGTTTTGTTGCCTATGTTTAATCCTAAGAACAACTAAACTAAATGTGAGATCTAGATATTAATTACAAAGACAATTGTGATTTCGGAGTTTTCAAGATGCAATTTAAAGCTCTTACTAAAAATCTCTTACCAAATAAAAAAACAAATACTGGAGGCTTCGTTATGGGTGGCGATTTTTATCGCAGAATGCTACATATATTTGTTATCGCACATAAATACTAAGTGTCTAAAGGCAATCAAATTATTCTATTTAGTAATTTGACATAAATTGTAAGCATAATTTGAATTCATTCTCACTTGCTTTTTCAGCAGTTCCGAGGCATTTGCCTAGAAAATTTTCATTTGTACCAATAACATTTACATACATACGTTTACATTTGACGTAAAGAGACATGTAATTTGACATTAATCCAAATAAACTCCCGTTATACAGACGTTATACTGGTTAATATTTAAATTAAATAAAACAGTTATAACAAATAATGAAATATCATTTGCTCCCACTTTTCTAAAGTTATAGCAAGTGTTATAGCGCTTTAGAAATTTTTTATCTGTTATATCTCCGAATAGCTTCAGTAAATCTCGTAATAAAGGATTTTGGCATATCTTTTTTATTTTGCATTAAAAACAAAATGCCTTATTTATGGCAGAGTATTTGGTAATTAACTTTTAATTAATTAATAGAAATTAATAATAGGAGTAATTAGTATACTACAGTACAGTTTTAGCGCTCCTTGAAAATGACCGTTTATGGTCGAAACGATCATAAGCATTTTGGTTATGCGAATCGTTAGTGTTATGGAAAACTGTCGTCAAGTTTATTAACAAACCAGAATTAAAATCACAGCCATTTATCTTATATTAGAAAAGTAAAATGCTTGGGTCTTTGCTTATCAACTACATCGCATTACAGAGACGTGAGATTATTAACAAGAGGGTATTAGATGAAGTAATATAATTTTTGTCTTGTGGCTGCTGAGCAGCTGAGAGCTAGAAACATTAACAAAACCTGTTTGAAAGCTAACGTTTATGTTCACAGCTTAACAACGGTAGCACAAACCAGAACTTTTAACACGCGGATTTTATATTCTAGCCTCTAGTTTTCTATTTAATGTTGCGCCTTGGCTCTCTCTAATACCTATGAATCCGAAAATCTGCTTGCTTCGCTTTTTAAATCGCTGGATTTCATAACGACCAATTCTCCATCTAGACACAATTTAATTTTTGGTGCCAATCATGCACTCGCACTTTTCCGTGCTAGGACGTTGGTCCTGCGGTCGCAGGAAAGAAAAACGATTGGATTAAGTCGGATTTCGGCGCGTGAAGCTATTAGCAGTTGGTGTTGATGTGATTCGACTAACAATTAGCACCGATGCGAGAATGCACGTAGTCCGATTGGGGACAGGCCTTCAATTCCTTTTAGACTGCTTGATAGACCACCAGCAAAGATGGCTTGAGTGCTGTCGGTTAAGCTAAGTGTGATAGATGGTGACCGTCAAGCTGAGTATTGATGATTACAACGACAAACATAGGGTAAGTTTTGTTTGTGCGTAATTAGTTACTTTGAGACGCTTCCAACAAAGTGCGTTGTTGACTAAAATAAATCTTTGGTATTTATTTTAGTTTTGGATTGTCCAAACTTATGATGTCACAAAACTACTACTATACAATAAGACTGTCTTGAATATGTAACAGATGACGGTGCTAAAAACTTCTTGATATCACTATTATTTGCGCTTGGGACTGGTTTAAATTACTCAAAATATACATATACCTAAAATCTGAATATCATTGTTATTTTTAACTCCAAGTCAGAAAAACCTGAAATATCTTGTTTAGTTTGTATTATAATGTAATTAATGAGAGTTCGGAAAAAGATAAGTTCGCTATATTTCAGGTTAATTGTCTCTAGTTTACTTATACTGATATATGTATGGGTTGACCATCATTATCGTATTTTTCTTCTATAGACCCACAGTTTTTATTACACCATAATATATACTTACTTGAAATAAACATATACATTGTTAGATTTCTGCAGAATCCAAAAACATCCACACCGCTGTAAAGATTACAAGCATCTCGAGGTATAACTCACGAATTTTTTTTTTTGATTAAGCATGAAGAGCACTTTTCCATAAACATTTATCATCTTATGCAGCTACTTATTTGTTTAATCGTAAATAAATTTCAGAAGTTTTATAAATCCTTATTACAGTAGTATTAGTTTTCCTTTTAATCGATAGCAATATTTAAATGTAATAAGGTCTTACTTTTATGATACTTGCTTTCAATGATACAAAAAATACAAGAAAAATAATTGTTGTAACAAGGGATATATGGAGTAAAATTGCGATAAAAGCTGGAAAATTTCAAATAGCTTTAAATCAGAATCGGATAGATCTATAAGTGTGAACTTTGAAACACCTCCTTACATTACCTATATGATGAAAACATATTCAGGATTTTGCTAAAAACTAACGTAGCTTATGCCTAATGGTGTTTTTCAAATAGTCGTTTCCTTACAGTGTGAAATTAACACTAAGCAATCTGTGTATTTAGAATGCAAAACAGGCAAATTTGTTGCTTAAAAATTTGTTATTTCTGAGAGGCATTCGTTAACTAATTAATTATATTATAAGTGGATCAATAGATAGCACTATGCACATTTGTGCTCTATTTTCAGTTAATTAATTATTTGCTGTTATTACATCAGTAAGTGTTTTGCTGCTGGCCATCATTTATAGTCATATGTCTTGTTTAAAAAATATATATTTAATCTGCTGACAAAACATACAAGAACAATTTTATTTTCCGTAGTTGTCTTCTAATATGATGAGTGGTGTTTCGATTTTATCACTAAAATTAGCCGTGCCTTTTAAAAATTATTGCTAATTTGTCAGATGTTGCCATCTTTTTAAATTCGAGTTTCAGTTGTGTAGTATCTAGTGTACTATGAGGTCAGCTTGTGCAATTTATTTATACGGTGTGACTGATTAAATAAAAACGAGCCACCCTCAATAACAAGTGAGAAAACAAGTTACTTATGGACGTATATATTTGGGCAATATATAGGTACGCTAAATTGGTTCACTTTTAATTATCATTCAACCACACAATTAATGTACGAGATAAATGAAGCGCAGTCTAAAAAGGATGATTTAAATGAGATGAAAAAAAACAAATTGCAGTAGCCTTCTAGCAGTTGAATGCAGAAAGGTCTTCAGTTAATTGTCTACGTTAATTGTGTGCGTTTGTACACTGGAAAAAGTTATACAAGAATGAAGTTAATTATGTCCTCTAAGTGATGAATCATGAAACTACCTAGGCCGTTGGTTGCCAATACTTGAATTATATACACACCTAACTTATCACAGCTGGGTAGTTCACGAATAAATTATGAATGGTGGAGTCGTTTGATAAAAGTCGGCTACTTGTCCAAAAACTAAACTGAATAGCATAAGACTAGTATGTATGATTATACAAGGAAATGCAGAAATTCATTATTGTGGGCTTGTTATTCTTTATTGAAGTTCGAAACAAAAATGTTTGACGTAAAGGATATTTTAAAAATAGGCAATTCTAAAATTCAAACCTTTGCTAGATATTTTTGATAACTACTGTGACTGACTTTGACTTTTCTGAATTCTGAATGGAAGTGAAAAAAAATTCTGATTAGAGGGAAAATTCCGTTAAATGGATTTGGAGTAAAAAGGAATTCGAGTAAAAGAATATTCTTATAAAAGATAATTCTGGTAAAATGGAATTCGAGTTAGCTGAATTAGGATAAAAAGGAATATTTGTACCCTCTCTCACTAGCTCTATATGGAAAAGTATCATTCTATCCATTGCGTTGCCGGATCAAACCTTACCCTAGAATTGGCGGTACCTCATAATGCAGTGACCTTAGGTAGAAAATATCAAATGTGTCCTTTACAAGTGATAGTACCAACTTCAAGATACTTCAAATTGAGATACCAGTACGATTTAGGGTGACCACCTTATAACCTTTCAAAATCAGGACAGACTACTTATTCAGCAATAATGATATTAATAATAATAATAATAATAGTAATAATAATAATAATAATAATAATAATAATAATAATAATAGTAATAATAATCTTTATTACCAAAAAGGGTGAAATTTCATTACAAAATCAAATCAAAATTAAAGTCTCCTCCATCAATACATAGTTACTCGCATAAATGAGCGACACATTCGTCTTGGCTAGGTAATAATTATTATTATTCTAGGTAACAAGATTAAAATGTCATAGTTTCATTTTTTATAACACAACTGGAAAAAAGAAGTCAAAACAATGTTGTCAACAATAATAGAAATCTTTAAACCTTTAAATATATGTTTATGTATTACAGCTTAATTTTGTAAACAACGATGGGAAAGGACGATAGCAATGGACCAAAATAAGCCATTTTTTGATAATAGTTTGCCAGAATTAATATAAAACACAATACACTTAACTGACATTTTGTCTGGACATATTTATGAAATCCGGGCACTTGAATGTCCTGATCGGAAACAAATATTAGGAAGGACATTTTCTATGAAATCAGTACTGTCCTGCCTAAATCAGGACGGGTGGTCACTCTAGTACGATTAGTTTCCAAGTTGCACTCGATATCTAGTCTTGGCAGATCACCTTGCACAAACTCACTTCGTTTTTTAAAAAACAATGTTTTTTATATACCCTGAAGTCGGTACTATTTAATAAACAATTCCACAAGTTAATGAATTTATTCTTATTTAACCTTTCCAATTTAATTTGAAACGGCAGTAATCTGTAAGGCGTATTTAAATGTTTAGAGAGTTTAGACGCATTGAACATTAAGCAGCTTACTTGGATAAAAATAAAACGGCATTTGCGATAGTTATTATGTAGTGGGAAACACGAACAGCTTTCTATTTACATCGAGTTTTGTCTAAAACGCTAGAGTTCATCGTTGATGTTTGCGACTACTTTATAGTTTTAAGAAAATAATTAGTACACCAAGGATTACTTCTAAAATATAATAGGTACGACGGATGTTTCTTTCAACCTCCGATGGGTTATAAAAATAGGATAACTTTACATAAAACATATTTTATTATTAAAAGTTGAGTAAACACTTACTCATTTTTGTACAAAATCGCCAAAACAATGGAAGCATTTGGCATAGCGTGACACAGGCTTTTAGATGCCCTTTTCAAGCATCTGTGCCGATAACTCGGTCAAGTACATTTTGACGGTTTACTGGAACTCTTTCCTGGTGATGAAGCATGCCCCATCTCAAGTTATAATTTTTTAATAAGTTAAGCACAATGTGACACAATTTTCTTTTTGCTGGGTAAACGTTTGGTTCTATTTTCATTTCGAGTTATAAAACTACACATTCCGTTACCGTTATGAGTATAAAATTACCGTATAATAACAATCCTTATCGCAATATAACAATTAAGAAGCTGTCTGCTCTAAGCAACCTTAAATTTCGCCAATCGTTAAACAATGAAGCTCAAAAACACTTAAAAGGTAAATGAAACTTGTGAAACAATACAATGTCGGTGTTGTAACTATTTATAGCATATTGAAAGTTTATATCACACATCCCCATGTCATCTCCTATTACTATTGCATATGATCACTCTGAATAAGATGATAAAAAAGTTGCCGCCATACTTGGAACCTCTATCAAACAGGACCATATTCGTAGCATGGCAGATGGCAAAGATCATTATCCTTTTAAGTACAGTTATCCGTATGTTTTTTAGTGATATCAACATTGGAAATTTGAAAAAATCCGTTTCGAAATGTCTATTGCGAAACGCAAATTGGCTTCATTAAAAACGGAAAATTAAAGCAAGAACGCAACCAAAAACGATTTACCAAATTCTGTTTTAAGTCATCCTAAAAGTGAAGGTACTAATGATTGCTCTCAGTTTTATGTAATCCTCACGTCGCGCGGACTGATCAAAGTAGATTTTATTACTTAATTATTTCAGTAAGGCCATTCTTAAAGAAATAGTTTTTCTGTTTGCATCTGGGGTGCAAAAAAACAAATATAGAAAACTATGAGTGCGACAAATTGGTAGGTATACTAATAAAAATAAAGAGCAAAATGTTATAATAATTTCTAAATTAAAAGGTAAACAAATAGTAAGTAGACCCCACTTTGGAGTAAATATAACTATTTATGAATACAATAATGTCTTTTCTCTAAATTCCTTTATTTTATAAGGTAACCGGTTTCGAGGTAATTAATGAAACCTCATCCTCGGAACCTCGGAATGACAATGTACTCATAAATAAAAAATAAACGTTTAACCTCACTGCGTTGGTGATATCTACATTTCATTATCTTGCATACCTTTGTAGCACGGTGTCATAATTTGATTTTTACTCGCACTAAAATGGTGCAGAATATTTTGTAATTATAATATTCTGTTAAAAATAGCTCCACAATCCTTCGATAGAAAACTTGTGGATCCCGAATTTGTGTTAACTTGCTCGATACGCAAGGTTTACAATCAAGCTACTGAAAGCACACGATGAATAACTAATGTCATCTCCCCGCTAACTTAACCGCTTCAAAAGAGTTGCACACTTAAAGCGCGCTTCGCTTTTGAAAAGTAGTATACGAGATAAAATCCACTAAAACAGACGTAAATAAATGAGCTCTGGTAAGGCATTTAAATACGCCTAGCGGCTTTCTATAAATTCCAAACGATTTTTCTTTTTTCATTAAGACATCGTTAACATTGCTTACTACCTCGATGTTTATCTAGAAAATTATCACACATTTCTTTTCCAGCACGCCTCGAAAAAGTTCCGTGTTTTTTCCAACACTGTAAACTTTTTGAGATGATGCTTATGAAAAGTTGCTGTGAATACCTACGTCACACAAACTTCCTACGTCGAATTATTTTCCTACTACACGAAATCCCATCCCTTATTCCGCAGCAGAAACGTTTTTACTGCGTATTTGGATGGCCCTAAGTCCTCTTTTGTCTCGGTTTCAGCCATTAGAACGCGTGCTGTCTTCCAAGCATGCATCAAGCTTCCCGACACAATCTATTCACCCCTGCTTCCTATTGACTTCGTAGTCCAATATGTGTGGTCCAGTGGCGGTCCCTTGGTACAGTCGCCACAAATACATATTTGTCGATTACTGTTATTACATACCAGAGAGCTGTAGTAGCAGCTTTATACGTAATGTACTCGTAGTTTCAGTTGTACTGTTCATCAGGCTACGTGAGTTTCATATATCCCACAGTGGGTTTGCGTTAAAGTCTGATACTTTTACAACGCCCCTCTTTGTTCAAAACATGTAGGAAACACCTTAACTTCAAGTTGTCCTGTACGCCGTCAAAGATTGTGAGCAACTTCTAACACTCAGTAATTAAAAAATATGCTAAATTGGAATGCATTTCATACGCACTGCGTTCCTTCTTTTTTTGTAAGCAGCTTTTATAAACAATATGTCACAATGCAGTATCTTAGGAGAGTGAACTGATTCATCTCAAACTGGAATGATATATGGTATAAAGTATATTTATTGTGGGAAACTCATAGTTTATAACTCCACTGGTTTTATTTTCTAAAATCCGAGCCCTTTTAACCACGGTTCCACTTCCGACATTTTTTTAATAAGTTCTACTATTTGACGTGAAGTGAAGTGAAGTGATATTTCTGTATGAGATATAATCAGTGTGTGCTTTCTAATCGCATTCCTTTGCTTAACAGCTGCACTGAAGATGTTCACTTTGTGCTTGAAAACGCTACGCCTGTAACAAATAAACATGATATGGTTTAATAGTTTGCATGTAAATATGAACTGAAAAAGATCTTAGAATGGTGCCTCACCTGACCTGACCTACCTTTGGGTAGAAATTAATTGTGAGTCTATTGACAGGCTATCTAGTCCTCAACGTCTGTAGGTAATTCTCGGGACATCAGAAGATAAAATTCTATATATTAAATATAATGTGCTGTAGACAGCACATACACCTTATCGATTTAATACCTTTGGGTTATGAAAGTTGAGCTCGTTCATTATTTTGTAGACATTTTAAAAACAAACAATTCTCAAAAAATAATTACATTAATTACAAACAAAAACAAAAACGCTAGCTACCTTAATACTTATAACATTATGCACACTCCTTACAAATCCCTACTATAATACTGTTTAGAAATACGTACATTCTCGAGATATTCTGATACCATTTACACTTTCATAAAAATACTGGTCTGAAACAGCTCGACAATTCAGCTCTTTGTAAGAAAAAATGTGACCGAGACGACTTGTTTTCTCCAAACTATTTTACATAATCATCGTGTAGTTAGCCTTTGATTTAAGAAGCATAACTTTTAGTTCTGATGAAATCTGAAATCTTCTCGGACTGAACGATAGAAGAAAGTGTCAATGTTGTTTTGCACACCAAACAAAAGCTTCAGGTTGTGAAATTTATAAACGTAAGAAAACTAGAGATTGCAAAGAAAAAAGGTATCGTACTGGACGCTGAGATAACACCCGTTATGATTGCATTTTACATCTTATGAGCGAGCCGCTTGAGATGAGCATTGAAGAGTCTTATGGCTGACCCGCCTAAAGACATGGATGCCGCTGCCTGTCGAAGGTGATTGTTCTTAGGTGCCAGGCACCGTCTGCAAGCCTATCCTACGATGTAGGCACCTGGAAAAGTGGTTGGTGACGCTGTCTGCCGGATGTTTATATTATAGAAGACAAAGAAAGAAATTATACCACTCTAGCAAACCTGTCCAGCGATTTTTATATTATAGATAACAAAGAGATGCTACAGCTACCTGTGACCAATCTAGTCTTTGTAAAATAATAAGAAAGTGCTCTCTAATGGAATACAAACTACATAAATCTCTGGTAGATACATTATAAATAAATAATAAATTTCATAGGTGTGACTGCCGGGACCATGGACCTAATAATTATGGACTGCGCGTTTCCTATATCACCGCGTGTGGCTAAACGATGCCAAAATACGAGAGAGAAGTTGCTGCAGGCGGGCGGGAGCAGCTAAGGCCAAAAACGCTGGCTAATGGCGATTCAAGCTAAGCGATACGCAGTCTAGCGGCAGAATAGTGAATTTACAAATAGCAAAAGCACGTTAGGTTAAATAGGGATAAAGGAAGCTTAGTGGATTTAATGACCAACAAACCCAGCTATTCATAACAACTTGATTTACACGTATACACCGGCGCCGTCTCAATAAAAAACAAAAAATGGGAGAWATTATCCTGTTTCCACTGAAGAATTATATAGMCAGCAGCAGGATACTAAAGCCTTATTATTTTTGTACCTTTCTTAATATAAACTACTACATAGACTACTGTTACAAGAACTCTTCCGCACTCAATTTCTTAWTACATWMAATTAATGTTCTCAAATATGTACAAAACTGTTGGAAATCATAGAACAATGAATTACATCTTAACGCCCTTCCCTATGTTTACCGAAATTAGCGAATTAAATATGAGGTGTAAATTATATCTTTTAATTAAGCCACAATTTTTCTTATACATATAGTATTGTCAATGTTGTTGTGCAGTAAATGCGAACAATCAACTGGCATACTATTTTATATTATTAATGATCTATTAGACTGGGCAAGGTTTTAATCTTTTGCCGTACTCGATAATCTGCCACTCTTACCTTGGTCACATACCAGATTTCTTGCACATTATTAGATACGACAAATCATTTTCTAAAAGTTCTGTAGTTATACATGGTAGCCGCTTTTTACAAAATAAAAAATCACAGACCGCTTAAGTAATGACAATTAATTTTTATATTTTTGGCCAATGACTGCATTTTTTTAAATTAAAGTCAAATGAATAAGTAGTAGAATCAAGTATACCTATCGTATCATTACGTTAGCATGTCTCAAAAATGGAGTTACGTTATTATTGCGCGTTAATTTTATCCTTTCTTTACTAATCAAAACGAAATACTTAGATAAGATTTAAGTTGGTACCTATAACTTCCAAATTTTTTTCTTTAATAATAAAAACTTCTAGTTGTAAATTGTCAAAAAACATAGGGAACGTCTTCTTTAAGAACCGTATTTTACCCCTGTCAAAGTATGCAAAAATTGTTATTTAAAATTACCAGTTTATAACTACTTACTAAGGCTAGTTACAGTTAAACACTAGATTTAAAACATTAACAATCGTAGAATATATACACATTTGCCACAAAATTACTGAAATTACATCTCTTACAAATGTCTACAAACAAGAATATATATTATATTCATATGAAATGATACATAGCTTCTTTATGTCATCGATTTGTGTATGAAGCACTTGTATACACCATTATGAAAATAGATTAAAAACGACAAATAATATACCAAACCAAACAAAAACAACGAATGTTAAGTTATAATGCATTTGATTAGCTAACTTGTGCAGCACTTCCATATACCACACAGCACTTTTGCCCTTAGCTAGTAAAAGCCAAGCCCCACTATACCACGTTATACCGAGGTCAGTACCTCTCTCTACGGGGTGATCCGTTATTTTTCTATATCAGTGGCAGGGACTAACGGTATAAATATTACCGTGTCTCTGCGAACGTCTTGGGAGGAATAACGCGTGGTAGACATAAAAAGAAACGAAAGTAACGGATAAATGCTTGTTATTTCAAAATCCACAGTTCTCTGTATAATATTGATACCTCGCAATACGCTATCACCGATCGTGAGCTGTTTGCGCCAATATATTCTAAAGTCCTGAATTTTTATTTTACTCTACCACCGCTATAGATGTTCGCATATTCATAAATGACCGCTTTCTAAATATCTAGGATTATTATCTTTATTTTTGGTTTGTTTTATTTATTATGAAATAGTATCGACTTTTTATTACAAATTACCATCCTGAAAGATTAACAGACACATTCCCTCCTGTGATTAATTAGGTATTCATTCATTATATGACATCATGGCTTTTCTGGTACAGTACAGTACACATAGTATAACCCGAAAATGAAACGTTGTGACTCACTCGGTATCAAGTAATAATGGTTTCTCCGCCACTGCACCATACGCTAAAGGCCAGCATACATTTAAAGCCGTGTTCGTGTTCTATTAAACTCTTGTCGCTGCTAACGTGTTGCGAAAGTGATTTTGGCCGTCACCCATCCATCATTCCAAATTATCAATTCACTTTTCGTAATCTCCTTATCATATCAGATTACTTGGCGCATCCCTCTCTTGGAATTCAGTCTCGTAAAGCTTGGGTAAAAATTAAATTAACTTAAATCCGGGATATTTTAACGCGACCCTCTTGAAATATTGCGAGATCGTCCGACTACCGATTCAAGCGGAGAATGTATTAAAGATGTAATATCAAAGATGGGTTCCCTAGGGGCACTGCGAAATAATATAAATGTAAATGGATACCTTGTTTCGTTATATAGGTACGAATTCGGTAATTACTAATAAGAATTAAGGACCGTTCCGTTGTAGATAATATTTGTTGAAACGAGCAGTTTTCGCCGTAATACTGAACACGCATATAGTGCTCTGTTGTGACTAATGACAGCTTTGGTTATGTCCATTTCAGCTACCAGCCAGTAGCTAGTTAATAAAAATCCTCTGCAAATTGAATCAATACTTCCACATCAAATTGTCAAAATGACATTTACGTTTTATTTCTTATGCTATATTTTGTCTCTCTACACATTTTTTTCTAAGACAAAGTCTTCGTGATATTTGCAAAAATATATATATTTTAAAATCGGTTTTTTCCAAATAACTCGAAAATTATTATCTCAACAAAAAAATTACAAGAGTGCTTTCTGATCAGAAATATGATTTTATATATAATACCAAAATGTAAAAAAAATCGTACGAGCAGGGACCAAAATAGGTTTTTTGGAAATATTTCAAAAATGTCAGAATTTTGAAAAAAAATTCTAAGACACTTTTTGTGAGAAATTTTATTTCATATCTGATGGCATTTTCATTTTTAAATATATTAAGTATATTCGGAGATATTTAGGAAAAACCGTTTTCTTTAAGTGACGCTTTTTTGCTAATATCTTCTAAACAGTTTGCTGCAAATTTATAAGAGTGACTAATACTCGCAGTTATACTACTAATCACATACTAAAACGAAAAAAATATAAAAAAATTAAAGTTTGCAAAAAGGGTAGTTACCCCCCAATTTTGCCCCCTTTCCGATACCGTACTTACACCACTAACAATAGGTCGCTTTGGGTAGTTGAGATTTATACGTTTGCCAAATTTCAAGTTCATATATTAAGTCTTTCGAAAGTTATCGTGTATACAAACAAAACCACAGACACAGACACACGGACGAGAATTTTTTTTGCTCAAATTTTGTTTTTGCGTTTTCGACCATTTTAAAGCGAATGAGCATATAAAAAAATGCATGCCTATGCTGTGCTGTCTACACCTCAACCAACTGCAGCATATAAAAAGTTTTGAAAATTTTTTCGCAATACAATACTTCCCATCCGTTGGATGTGGAAGTAAAATAAAAACTCGTGCTGCATCCGTAAGCTATAAGTTCTTTACAACAACAAACTAGATATTATTAAAAAGGATACGCTATTAAATATTCTTATAATGTAGGTATACTAATTATAAACAAAAAAAAGGTTGCATGTGTATTAGAAGCAAAATTCCATGAAAGTAAAATAAAATCGAAAATTTACTTATTTAAAGAAATGCTTCTTTTCTTAAAATTAATGATCGGACTGTTTAAGATAAGCGCTTAATCAATAGTTTCCAATAACGAATATTAATACTGTTATCTCTACGTGTTCGAATTCGAATCTCTAGCTGAACATCTTATTTGTTTGCTAATATCGAAATACAATAAGCTAATTCAATGCATTACTATTTCAACAATAATAATTCAATTGATCACTATTCAAAAGAGTACACTTCACTACAGTCACTGTAGAACACTTAGGTCGCTTTGTTCACTTGCTTCACCGCTATTCAAATTAGACTGACACCACGCGCTTTTCGTCACGTCTTATACCGACAGACGAATATGCTCGAACATTTTAGAATCATCTCTGTCCATCACGGAAGCTTTGAGAACTTACGAGAACAAGAAACCTCAGGCAACTACACGAACATTTGTCTTATTGCCTATTCCGCATGCGACAGTTTCCCCACGTCAAAACACTACCTTTTTGGGTGCTCCTATGATTTGGGCACACTTCCTGGGCTTCACAGGTGCTGATCTCTATCAGAGGAGAAAATGACGCCAAGAGATATCATTTCCTTATCGTTATTCTTATAGGAGCAATATATTCGCGAATATCACCTTCCAACTAACAAGTGTTTGTTGCTGTCTCCAGCCAGTTGGAGCAATCCAACGCAGCTCCCAAGATCGTTCTTCATGATTTCGTTTATTTAGTTGTTAAGTTGTTCACTGTTTCCACTGCTCCTTGGTGGTTTCACAAGCAAGCAGTATCACGTTTCTCTTATTTCCAAACTTCAAGATGCGCTGTTCGATATCAGCCAACACTTCAGCTTCTCCAACTGCTGCAAAAGTTTTTTCTGTCACTGTTCGTAGGACTTTTATCCGATCGGTGAATCACGTCTCTTCGACGTTCTTCTTTATTATGAAAACTATAGCCCAATGGGGCCCAATGGTCCACGGTTGCCTGTACATTCTTTCCGTTGATGCGTTTTTAGAGTGAGTCTATCAATGCTGTTACACCACACGAGGTTAGTGGTGACGATCTTGAGGACTTTGTCTGATTGTATAGTCGGAGTTCGCCCCATAACACCGACTGATTTTAATTTTTCTGATGCTGTTGATTTCTGGAGAAGTAGCACTCTACAGTGTCCTGGTCTTACGCAGCGGTAGCAGGCCTGACGTCTGTTTTATTGAGACCACTATCTTGCTTGTAAACTCTTTCATCGGATCACTCTCTTCGACCTGTGCTCCACATACCTAGTAGTAACCCCAATTGGCAGTCCTATCTCTTATCTAAACTGCTAATTCTTATGGCATGCGCGAGAAAAAATTGTGACGACCAGAAGACGCCATAATTCTCTCCTCCAAGAGCAGCAAGTAAGTAAGTAGTAAGCCGCAAATGTGATGGTAAGATGTGTGACAGGCATGGGGTAAGTTCTTTTGTTTGTGTGACGTTCCTATGACAATTCCATATAATGTTTTACTGCGCACGAGTCTGACCCTCGCTGTGCGAGAAGCATTTATAACAGAATCGTGTCTTTAGAACAAAATTCTTCTGTGATGTTGCACCAACTTTTAAAGCTCTTACTAGGGCCTTCCTCGTCTTAGAGTAAGTGGTCAACAGCAACTCCTTCCTTACAGTGCCGTCCCTCAAAGTATTGATAAAATTTATTGTTCTCGTTTGCGCTCCAAAAGACGCAAATGTTGGATATGAAATGTGCAGTTTTCTCACTTTTGCTTCAACGTTCAACAGACGTTGACTTTCTGCTTGCGAATCTTCAGCTCAACGCGAAACAGCTGCTGTAAGTGTTGTTCAGCCACAGGTAACGTCCACGTATAGGAGTCGCCAATACCTTGCTGCTTCCAATTCCTATTCTATTTTCTATGTACATTTTCAGACAATTTTGCGTTTTCAAATTTCTCTTCGACTTGATGGACTTTTTCTCCGATCGTTACCTTGAGCTCGTCTGCTATTTTCTGGTTTGTTTTTCATCCCATCTATTTCGATTTGAAGTTGTTGCACACCAGTTAATTTCAACTCCTCTTAACCTGTTTTCATTTTCATTATGAGTTGCATTACCTGTTGTAATTGCGCATCTATGTCTTTAGATTGACTTCTCGTCACTTCCATATATTGAAACCTCCTTGTTCAGTCGACTTTATACCCTGCAGTCTTCCCTATCAAACACCACTAGAACAATTCACTGCTATTCCAACACTACTAATTCAATTAACCACTATTCAAAACACTACACTTACTACAGATACTATAAAATACTTTAGAACGCTTGGGTCGCTTTTATTGCTCGCTCGAATGTTTGTCTAGTATGGACATACCATACTCGAGCATACCAGAACACGATTCAACTGTTTGCCTAATTCGCAGGCTAGTTTTCCCACATTAACAATATTACTTGATGATTTCTAACGGTTTTGATAACTGTTTTCTTTATCTAAAATTTCCCTGCTTCACATGATTTACAATTTTTTTTTCTATCAGTAAAACAAATGAATGAAGTACATCTGCTTTCTGACTTTGATGACATTATTTTGCGGTGCTCTGAGGTAGCTAGAAAAATTCGTTAAGGTAGGTACCTAGATAAGCACCTGCGATTTGATAATTGTTTAACAAAATTGAAAGTCTACATATTATGTAACTTTAAAAGACTTACATCTTAATCGACATTGCTTTGCGGAGGCTTAGGGCCTGATGTGTGGTTGTGTAATAATACAAGTATAAACATAATATTTCATTCGTTGAGAAGCTACGGACAGAATAAAGTTTAGTTGGTGCCCTTCGGGTTCAATGTTTTTATCTTTGACGCAATGATAATAATAAATAAAATTTGATCTAATCATGTAAATAATACATATCTAGCATTTCTACATTTTTAGATAACAGCCATAATATCAATTGCATTACGACAAAAATACATACAACTGGCAAAAGCATCTTAAGTGGGGGAAAATGTATGATTGCCAAGATTTCATGGTTTGGAATCGAATTTGTTAATTTCGCATTCGAATTAGGGCTTCTGTTGTGCAGGGAAAAATTGAATCTCATTCATTCAGATCTGACAAATAACTTTATAGACATAATTAGGAGTGCAGTCATTTTCAATAATTTGACGTTTCACTTTCACTTAAATGCGGCCCTTAAAAAGTTTTAACTCGTTTATTCGGAAGTTCTAAACTTCCGTTTCGTGTTATCCCTAAACAAAGAATTCCTTAGCTTCTTTGTGAAAGTTTGTCCTTGTTTGCGTCGTTTAGAGAGAACTTCGCTATCAAATACAGCTGAAACTTCAACCGGCCCAGTTAGAAGCTTTAACACTCGTCAGCACGTACTTAGCCTATTTCAAGTGTCTTTTCTACCGGAAATCCAGGTGCAATGGAATTCCAGTTCCACCACGAATTGAAAATACATGTTGCGGTGCATCCGTTCAGCCCGCGTGTAGCCTAAAATTAGTTCCGTTGCTGAAGGACAAACTGATGTTTGGTATGCAAAGCATCAGTATCTCATTTGCTGTACTTGTCACTTTGCTGAAACAGCTTTCGATTGGCATGCAAGTACTATATTTCTACTATGTAAATACATAAATATGTACACTTAATGCATTATTACGTTATAATTTAATACTGAAACGCAATAATATGACTCTATTTAGTATTTGAGAGATATCAGCACTAAGGCATTTTTGTTTTTGGGGTGTTATTTCATTTCGTCAGTTTAGTACCAATCAGTGGCGGCTTGGGACCCATTGCAAGGCTAACTCTTGCGGGCTTGACCTTGAGAGTAAATTTTAGTGTATTCGATTTTCAATTGCCAGATTTGATTTTATTTAAAACTATATTAGGCCTATTACAAGGAGCAATATACTCGTACAATAATACGTATGTATACGTTACATTCCCAGGACCCGTGCTCTGGGCGGGACTCTAACCTGCAATCCCTCGCCCCAGAGGCAGATACGTCAAACCTTGGTATACCCAAGCCGACCAATTAAATATATATAGTCAACCAAGTAGGTAGGTTATGATAACTTACATTACTAAACCACATACACTACCTAATGAACAATGGTTATCTTGAAAGAGATTAAAATTACAGCTGCAATGTAGGGATATAAAGAAATATCAAACTAAGACACAAAGCACAAGAATTAGTGCCTACCAATATCATCTCATGGTGCAAATTCAAATTTTGCAAAGAGCCAAAATTACCAAAAATTATTCCCAATCCCAAAGCAATATCTCACTCTTATTGGTTGTATACTCGTAGGTTAAGAACAACAATAACAACAAAAATTTTAAATTAAAATTGTGGCAATAAATATGTATACAGGATGTCCCTGAACATGTGGGCAATATCTCGGGATCTGATAGCTGAGCTAAAAACATCACTATTTTACAGTATAACTTTTTTTGATATATCGTTCGCCTACTGAGATATTCACCCCTAAAGCTCCTTTGGAAAAAGTGGTTTCTCCGAAATATCTTTTATACCGCTTGATATAATTTGATGAAATTTTCGCCATTAATATTTAAAATGGAGGCGGTTAGAATAGTGCAGACACAGTTTTTGTAATTGCACGGGGAAGTTGGGGGTAAACTACCCTTCACCGTTTTTTTCTCTTAATTTTAAGGCGGGTAAGATTTTTTCCCCGAAATAGGCGTTTTTCAATTCTCCCAAACTTAAGAAGAAAAAAAGGCACTCTTTATTCATTACCCTAAAGTTAACCGTTTTCGAGAAAAATGTACTTGAATAACATGGTTCACATTTTCGCTTGCGCCCACACGAGCAATTTGATTTTTATAGTAGGCGTACTGAACAACACTTTTAGGCCGTTGTTGTAGGAAAAAAAACTAGAAATACTAAAATGGAATACATACTAGCTAAAATAGACTATTTTCAAAAAGAAATCAAGTTTTAAATGTTATTACAAGCATTATTGTAAATAGCGAATGGCATAGGTAAACTACTAAAGTATTTTATGACAGTCCAGGCACAATAATCTTTCAGACATTTAATTAGAACTTGTTTTCAAATATTACTTTGACCAACATTTAAGTGTAGTGCAGTGGAGACAGAAAATCAATTGCATTGGGCTTTGCATATTTTTCAGGGGGAGGGGGTCAAATGCGAATTTTCCACATTTAATTACTGTATTTATTAAATAATTACATAAATATAACATTACGAAGAACACTTAAAAACTACATGGAGCTACAAAAAAAAAATTAAGAAGCTTCAACATGAGCTCCTCCAACTTCAATGCATTTTCGGGCCCGACGAATTAAAGACTGCCGGATTCTCCAAAACACGGCAGCGTTATTACGTATTTCATCACAGTAAAATACTATACGTTCTATTAGATTATCCCTCGTTTCTACAGGAGTAGAGTAAACTAAGTTTTTCAGGTGCCCCCACAAATAGAAATCGAGAGGGTTAAAATCTGGCGATCGAGGAGGCCAAGCAACAGGTCCTCCTCGACCTATCCATCGATTTGGATACGCATTATTTAAAAATTGTCGCACAGCAATACTAAAGTGGGGTGGTGCGCCATCATGCATGAACCACATGTTTCTTCTGGTTGCTAATGGAACGTCTTCTAAAAGCTGTTGTAAGTTATTTTGAAGGAACTGCAAATAGAGTTCCCCATTTAATCTTGGAGGTAGCACATATGGTCCTATTAAATGGTCCCCTATGATTCCCGCCCAAACATTAACAGACTGAAACTGGAACTGGTGTCTTGCAACCACTGTGGAATTAGGGTTTTCGTCCGCCCAAACATGTAAATTGTGTGAATTTATTACACCGTTTTTCGTGAAACCAGCCTCATCTGAATAAAGAATCGAACTAATAAAATCCCTGTTATTTGTGTGCTGTTCTAAGACCCAATTTGAAAATTCCACTCTAGCAGGAAAATCTTCATGACTTAGAGCATGTACCTTTTGAACATGAAAGGGTGCAGTAATTGTTCTTGAAAAAATCTGGAAATAGTGTTTTTGGACACATTGTGTTGCACCGCAAGTTTTCTAATACTATTGGTAGGATCCGCAGCCACGCTATCCAAAACGTTCTCCTCTAGGACCACTGTGCGTACTCTTCTTTGGACGCCACCGTTCAAGCTATCTTTTACACATTTTCCTAATAATTACAAATTGATATAAACATGCCTTTATGGATAATTTTATGTCCCACCTGTCTCCCTTAAACGTCTATCAACCCGTTCAAAAGTTTTCCGATCAGGAATCCTACGGTCAGGAAATCGTTCTGCGTACAACCTCACAGCTTCTGTACTATTACCAAGGGCTAGACCATACACTAAATGCATGTCAGCATATTCAGGAAATGAATATTCCATTTTAAAATGATTGTTGGATAACAATCACACCAGGAAAATTAAATGGAGTGACAGCTAATAATATTTTTAGCGCCTACTATAAAAATTAAATGGGTCGTGTGGACGCAAGTGAAAATGTGAACCATGTAATTCAACAGCATTTTTCTCGAAAACGGTTAACATTAGGGTAATGAATAAAGAGTACCTTTTTTTCTTCTTAAGTTTGATAGAATTGAAGAACGCCTATTTCGGGGAAAAAATCTTACCCGCCTTAAAATTAAGAGAAAAAAACGGTGAAGGGTAGTTTACCCCCAACTTCCCCGTGCAGTTACAAAAACTGTGTCTGCACTATTCTAACCGCCTGCATTATAAATATTAATGGCGAAAATTTCATCAAATTATATCAGGCGGTATAAAAGATATTTCGGAGAAACCAATTTTTTCAAAAGAGCTTTAGGGGTGAATATCTCAGTAGGCGGACGTTATATCAAAAAAAGTTATACTGTAAAATAGTGATGATTTTAGCTCAGCTATCAGATCCCGAGATATTGCCCACATGTTCAGGGACACCCTGTATATGCAGCTAAAATTTGGCGTATCACTTTAATTATGTTACTTGTTTTGTACCCATGTGATACATTTCTAAGACCACTATTTTGTTTGCTATATGTAGAATACATTATCACATATATTATATCCTCATTTCCTAGTATTATCACTCTCAAGTAACGCATATCTAACGTACCTATATGTTAAACGGGTCTTGGACTGTGATCCTACTAAACAATATTCGACCAGTTTTTTCAATCAGAATTTTTTTATTATAAAAGGTATTGTAAAGTGTAAATACAAAAAAAATAGTTATTAGTGATGAAGATAAGATATTAGGGGTGTATTCCAAAAAATCTACTGGCACTAGGCAGCACAGCAGCAGTAAATGTACGAACAGAAAAAATAGGGAATACTTAATACAAAGAAATGAAAACTTGCCCGCTTTGTACATTGGTTTTTGTTAGGTAATGCTCGCCTGAAAAAAAAAATCAGTAACGTAAAAGTTCAGCCGAACATTTCATCTGAAGTAAATTACCTTGATTACTATACTACTAATACGTCACGTATTACCGAAAATAAAGCCATAATAGCCAATTTTAATCGACGGAGTTGTGTTCTAACCTAGTTCGTTAGTAAGCTCAGAAATATCGAACCCCGGTGATCCTTAAACAAGCCGTTGACATCTGTCTTCGCGCTGTTTTTGCGGGAACTCCCAATTTGTTAGCGGCTGCATAAACCTAGGCTAGAATTCTTGAGCTTCAGTAAGAAGAGAGAACACAAGTGTGCTTGCGTCGACAACTGCTTGGGCATATACTGCTGTTTATCTTCAACGTCTTAAATGTATGTGCTAGTTAAATATCAATTACTGTATAAGTTGTTTATTATCAGTTGAAAACTGACCAGCTGCCACTGATACAAATGTGTACATTATACAAAACTAGAGTTTGTGTGAAATGAAAATTTACATTGTAATGCCATTTAGCAAAGCCATACCTATCAGTCTTTACAGGAACTACTTCACTGTAAGTTGATACGACCTATAATTTGCCAAATGGACATGCACCTACATTGGTTAACTTCACCCGTGCTACATTTTTCGTAAGCGCGCAAGAATCGATACATTAAATTGTTATGTTTGCTATGTTGTCTGCACCGCAACCAACTGTAGAGTAGAGCTCTATAACAGTTTCGTTTGCCACTTTAAGTTTCATGCCATGCTATCTGAACTTAAACCTAAACTGCACTAATAAGCCTTAATTAAAACGAAACAATTCGCTCTGCAATGGTTGAGGTGAGACAGTATAGCACAGTCATACGCTTTAACCGCGTATTCCTTGCTTAAAAATGATTTTGGAGTATCTGTTTTTTGAACTTTTAGGTACATTACATAATAAGTCAGCACCCACCTGAAGTTAGTTGACCTAATAAAGAAAATTTCTCTTCACTTATTCAATTTAAATCGTTCAAACGTATTTTGAGAAAAAACACACTATAAAAGGTTTGCTAATTAGCAATGTTTCAAAAATTTTAATATGCGAGAGTTATGCGAGTTATATAAAGTATATGTACTAAATCTGTAAGGAATTACTAAAATATTAATTTTGTAATAAAAATTAGTAGCCAAGATGTTTGATATTTTAATGTCCCAATGGCATCAATAATTCTGCACCATCAAAGACTATCGCAGTTATAGACCGCCTAGCTCGCAGAGTTTCGCTTAGATGGCAATGAGGGCATATGCCCTCCTATTCGCACTTGAAACAGTCCGCCAGCCGCGTTTATAGGCGACGGTCTGCCATGGTCAGATTGCTCTCTACCCGTCTGATGATCCCCAACAGGGCAAAACTAGTCGCAGGGTGAGAGTGAACTGACCAGGGCAGATGATTTATTTCATCATTGCTTTACGGAGAGCCTCTCCGATGCCATCGCATCGCTAGGAACCTGCACTAAGCCGGTGTCTATCGCAGTTATAGACCGCCTAGCTCTCAGAGTTCCGCTTAGAAGGCACTGAGGGCATCTGCCCTCCTATTCTCACTTGAAAGACGGATTAGTTCATTATAGGCCAATTTTCTTTCATAATTTGATTTGCGCTGTCGGAGCTAATATAATTTTTAAATATCATTTGTGTTCTCTTCCTGTTTTATAGTGTTCTGCGTTATATATTTTAATAGTTTGGCATTTTTGGCTATCCACAATAAATAGCTAATCGGGGCCGGTCTGAATAAAAACGGGGCCTGGTGCAAAGGAAACTTTTGCTGGGCCTTGAAAGAAACTTTGTAGAACAAAGCAATAACCACACAAAAAATATATAAATAAAATTAAATTATGTTCGTTGGTAAGCGTGTTATTGAGAATGCCTCATTTTTTTAATATTCACAATAGTACAAATAAGATCTTTACGGAAAGAAATTTTTCTTCATTGGCTCAATAACAAAAGATCATTTTTATTTTAACAGAGGACGCCGGTGATCCAGATATGTAGGACAAGGAAACTCATTGAACACTGAGGACTATCAGATAGCAATATATGTACACCTTAATAAATTCAGGTAACGTACTTATTGTAAGCTTTGCGGAAGAAAAGGACATTTCGTTACAGTATTTAATGATAAAAATATTAAACAATGCAAACCCACTTTTGTTGGAGAATATCTTCTACTTAATTTAAAGCTGACAGATATGTAACAGCAGCCTTATAAAACTTGATGATCAAGTAAATTTGTTAATAGAACTATGAAGATGCAGCTAGTGCACCAACTGTTCGAATCAGTTACGGCAGTACAAGTTTAGTAACTTGTTGCTGATTAGAGCCACAACAATTTTAATATATTAAAATGGAAATAAAGTCGCTCTATAACAGCAATTTTGTACCCATGATCGAAGCGGTTTACGTGTGGTTTGATTAATTTGTAGTATGGGAAAATATGCAACTGTTTGTTGACGCGGGCGATGGGAAGTAACAACCTACGATCATCAGGTGTCGCCTACCACGCTTGAAAGGCAACGAGCCCCTACTGGACAACACTTTATGACATTCAATCAGACACCGGCAGACGCTGTCTGTCAGATTTTAGTTTTTTTCCTAAGCATTGTTGCCGATATTATTATCAGTTGCTAGGTACTAGTAATATCCCCAAGGTTCTACCAGATCTGCCAGATATGCGCGTACCGCGTACTAAACCAAGCAATACAAATAATAATAATAAACACATAGAGGGCCTAAACACTACAATAATAAGTATTAATTATGCACCAGATCGTGATTATAAGTTAAAAAAATAAAGCGCACTTACCCGTTTTCCTGACTTCTTCGTCTCTTTAGGGGGGTTGGGAAGAATAAGGACATGGAAATGAGGAACCCCCTTTTGATAGATTTACTCAATTAGAACCTGGGCGATCGCGAATATTGGCAATAAATTAMCATCGCACACACACACGCTGGTGATCTTTTTGTGACTAACTTGTCCTTTTTTTCCTATTCGATCTTATCGCCTTTAGTGTTTTATTGGTTCTCTCGATAGATGCCAGTACATGTCCATCTTGGCATTCAAATAAAAAAATCTAGCCTGAACATTCCCCCACCTCTGAAGAACTGTCTTCAGCCCAAGTATAATTAAATGAACAACAAAATAATTAAAAAAATATATGATGCTGATAACTTAGGATCTGTATAACATCCCTTAAAACCTTCACCAACTATAAACATTATATACAATCCCTTAACTGCGCAATAAATTACTGTGAAGGTAAGGGATACAATTTGACTACTGGTCTTTTATAGCGGCCAGTAGTCGTTCGAACTAATGCGACTCTAATCACCCCGTCGGTACCAGGATATATTTGCTCCACTACACCTAGTGGCCATTGCAGAGGCGGCAAGTTGGGCTCATCCATAATTACCACAGTCCCTACAGAAAGAGAAGGAGACGTCTTTGACCATTTATTTCAGACCTGAAGCTCATGAAGATATTCTTTCCGCCATCTTATCCAAAATGATTGAATCAGATGATCCACTAGCTGATATCTAGACAACCTAGGAATAGGAATATCGACTACATCCGCCGCAGGAATCCACTTAAGAGGAGTTAAAGTCAAAAAATGAGACGGTGTCAGTGCAAGTGGTTCTCTAGGGTCTGAACTTAGTGGGCAAAGGGGCCTGGAATTCAACACCGCTTCGATTTGAATTAAAACCGTGTTCAACTCTTCATAAGTTAAAAGTTGTTTTCCAATCACACGAAAGAGGTGAGACTTCACTGACTTAATGTTGGCCTCCCAAATGCCTCCAAAATGCGGAGCTCCCGGAGGAATAAACTTCCATTCTACTCGGTGGTAAGCAAAGTTATCATTTAATGCGTCCTGATAATCGGCGGAATTCAAAAATTGCGGCAACTCTTTTAGTTGCGCACGTGCGCCCACAAAGTTTGAAATAAACCTGCGAAAGGCTGCTAGAAACATAGCAGTAGACAATTCAGAAACTAATTCAATGTGAATCGCTTTGGTGGATAAACACACAAATAAGCAAATATACGCTTTGAGTACAACATGTTTTCTCCGACGCGCCATGGTAATACTAATCGGTCCAGCGTAGTCTACCCCGCTTTGTAAAAATGGTTTACATTGGGACACCCTACAAGCAGGAAGATTGCCCATTTTGGGGGGTGCAACTGAAGGCCGCATCCTAAAACAACTATTACAAGCTGGAATTCTACCCCGTATTACATGACGAGCGAAAAGAATCCAAAATTTTTGTCTTAATATAGACAACAACAAATGCGGTCCTGCATGGCAGTTGCTTTGATGATAATAATCGATCAATAAATCAACAAACGTATCTCGTTTTGGTAACACAATAGGATGACAACTATCAAAATCTTCATCAGAGTTCCTTAATCGACCTCCAACGCGCATAATTCCCTGATCTAAAAATGGAGTCAACCGTTGAAGTCGGTTGGAACAAAATTGGCCACCTTGCAGTTTATTGATATCTGAATAAAAATGTGCAGTCTGAACAACTCGACATACATTTAATTCAGCAGCATTCAAATCACTGAAACTAATTATAGTTCGTTTGGGCAACAACTTTAAGAACCTCAAAACGTACACCAAAATACGTAACAAACGAGTATAATTTGAGCAACGTTTAATTAGAGTATATATAGAATTAATCTCAATATCCCGTGGCCCAACTGTTGTTAGGACCGCTTGATGATTTTTTAATTCTGGCTGGCACTCTAGTGGTTCCGGATCCCAACTTATGGGCCAATTATTTTGCTCCAACTTTAACCAAAACGGTCCTGTCCACCAGGATGAATTCGCAATCAATTCACAAGGTGTCAGTCCTCTTGAAAGACAATCAGCTGGGTTCTCGGAACCTGCTACGTGAAGCCAGTGATCTATTTTACCTTCCTGAATTTTTTCAACGCGGTTAGCGACAAAGGTTTGCCATTTTGAAGAAGGAGTATTAATCCAGTGAAGTACTACCATAGAATCGGAGAATGCGTAACTACAATGAACTTCACACCGTTCATGGATCACAGATAATACTGTACACATAAGTTTAGTTAACAAAAGCGCTGCACAAAGTTTCAAGCGCGGAATGGTTTGAAATTTAATCGGGGCCACCTTGGATTTGGCGCACAACAATGACACTTGAGCATCCCTTTCATCCTCCTCGCTTTTTACATATACGACTGCTCCGTATCCTAACTCAGAGGCATCGCAAAAATCAATCAACGTGACTTTACTGGGTATAGATATACCGATATGTCTTGGAATTAAAACTCCAGATAAATGCGATAATTCCTTCTGAAAGATTTCCCACTGTGCCTTAATACAAGGAGGACAAGGATCATCCCACTCCAATCGCTGTTGCCACATTTGTTTAAGTATGATTTTTAAGAATAACGTTACGGGTGAAAAAATCCCAAAGGATCGAACATTCGTGCAATTGCTGAAAGAATTGTACGTTTCGTTACATCTTTTGTTATCTCGTGAATCTGGAAGCGAAAAACATCACCAGGATTCGGCTGCCACTCCAGACCTAGGATATAGAATGTTCCATCATGCTCAAGACCTCTAGTAAGAGAAACATTTTCATCTGAAGGCAAAAAATCTAGGTTTTCTGGCGCATTAGAAGCCCACTTTGTCAACTGAAATCCACCTGACTCGAATAGTCCCTTAGACTGCTGATATAATACGGCGGCTTCATCCAATGATGGAACAGAAGTTATAAAATCATCCATATACATGTCTTTCGGTAATCTATCCTTAATAGCTGGAACGTTTTTCCCCTCTTCCTCAACCAGTTTATGGACCGTTCTTAAAGCCAAATATGGCGATGAACTAATGCCAAAAACAACGCAATTTAACTCATACGTTTCAATAGGATCCTTTGAAGAGAATCTCCAAGCAATCCGTTGATATTTTCTATGTGATTCGTCTACTATAATCTGACGATACATTTGTTTAATATCGGTACTAAGCGCAACAGAAAATAAGCGAAAATTTATTAGCAGAACAAAAATGTCGTTTTGCAACTTTGGACCAGCAAACAATATCTCATTTAGTGATAAATTATTTCAGTTTTAGCACTGGCATCAAACACAACACGCATGGGCGTGCTACTGCTTTTTTGTTTAAAAATTCCATGATGAGGAATGTAATATCCCTTACAATCGAGACTTTTCTTTGCTAACGACATGTGTTCTTGCTGTAAATAATCAATCATCACCTGATGATACGACTTACGAAACCCACGATCACGTTCCAGTCGTTTCTCCAAAAGAAGAAGTCTACGTTTAGCCATTTCAAATGAATCTCCCAACCGATCAGGATTATCGCGAAAAGGTAGAGACACTACAAATCGTCCGGACTGCAATCGACGAACAGTGGACTGATTTTCACAATCGATTTCATCCGAGGAGCGACGAACACTTGTATCTGGAATGTCTTCAATTTCTCAAAATTTCCTAATTAACGAATCAACTGTGGGATGACAAGCCATCATGCAACTACTGACATTGTTTGTTTATGAAGCCAAAATCGAAGCTTTCCCCATTAAAATATGGCCCAGAACACTATCAACCGCGACTAACTGGTCTGGTTGTATTTGACAGTGTTCTCCTTTTAATAGATGAGGAACTAACTCAGCGCCTATGATACCGTCTATTTCTCCAGGTATGTGGAAACGCTCATCAGCTAGTTTTAAATTCTGTAAATGCCTTAAATGGGAACAATCGATAAAACTAGCAGGTAGTTTATCTAGGATTTTATCAACAACAAAAGGCTCAAACGAAAAAGAAACTGCAGGATTAATTTTGGAGCTAATACAACAGAATGTTTTTCCGCGAATCGGGTTTAGCGTACCACCGAAACCCATAATGGATGATTTTACTGGATTCATCCTTAACTTGATTTTTCTACAAAATTTAGTTGTCAAGAAATAACATTGACTACCCGAGTCGATTAACAATCGAGCATCATAAGATTTACCCTCTTCATTAATTACGTTTACACGAGCTGTAAATAATAACACCGTGGATGATACTTCAGCTTTGGAATGACTGTCATAATTAGCAACAGAACAAAGAACTGAAGAAGTGGCTTGATTATCAGCCTCAGAATTAGAATTTACTGGTGAACTTGTCTTGAATTCAAAATATAATAAAGTATGATGTGGCTTATTACACTGCATACATTTGACCTCTTTATCACAATTGGATACAGAATGGTTTATTGAAAAACACTTCAGACAAACGGCTTTATGTTTTAGCAAACGATATCTATCCCAAGGAGACAATTTTAAAAATTCTACACATTCAATTAATGCGTGCATGCCTTTACGGCAAATCATGCACGTAGAGGTTTTATTTCCATTTGGATGAGCATAACGTGGTTTAGAATAAGTTACCAAAGCATGAGGCTTAGTAGTATTGCCTTTATTGGATAATGCATATTTGTTCGATGATGAACTACGATCAAATGATAATGTCTTGATTTGCTTTTCAATAAAACTTACGAAATCTGTATAGGTAGGGATATCTTTTTCTCTGAACGCCGATTCAAAAGCTCGAAGTGATTCTGGATCTAAAATTTTCAATCCTCGATTGAGAAAAATAGTATCAGCTAAATCGTTTACATTCAAACGCTTTAATGCTGTTATCGGTGCACAAAATTTATCTACCATTCCTAGACCTTGACGAGAGTCTGAACGCAAAGCTTTAAAATCAAAAATCTGATCTAAATGATCATCAGCTTGGGCTCTAGGATCATTATACCTATCTATCAACGCGTCCCAAATTATGGAATAATTAGTCGCGGTTGGTGATAAATGCTTACATATATTTAAAGCGGAACCAGAAAGTTTAGAAATTAAGTACTGTACTCTCTGCTGATCCGACAGAGTTTTATTTTCGTGGACAAGATTTTTGAAAAACCTCATGAAAATTAATCCACTGTCTTTGATCCCCGTTAAAAGAAGGAAGTTCGATTTTCGGGAGACGAATGGACGAACCCGCAATATTCGAGGCATCCGACGAAGTGGTTAAGGTTGACTGACCATTTCCCTTTAAAATTTTTATAGTATCCTCCGCTTTCGGAGCCATCACTGTTTATTATTTATTACTATTATTAGTAATGACTCAAAAACAAGTACTAGCATCAATTAATTTACCACTTATTAAACAATTCCCAGTAAAATAAATTTCCAACGGTGAATATTTCAAGCAGAAATAAGACTGTAAGAAAAGTAGCGATAAGAGCGAACAGGTTCCTAACGAACGGATTTACCTGTCTGAATCGTCCTTAAACAGGCATTATTTACTTTACAGTGCCTTAAGAATCAGGCCTAAGAAAACGCTGAAAATTACAATCTTTCAACTTTACAAATGCCTCAAGCTAACTAACTTATTAAAATCGCGGAACTAATCGTCCGGCTCGATAGGACCAAATAATTATGCACCAGATCGTGATTATAAGTAAAAAAAATAAAGCGCACTTACCCCAGTTTTCCTGACTTCCTCGTCTCTTTAGGGGGGTTGGGAAGAATAAGGACATGGAAATGAGGAACCTCCTTTTGATAGATTTACTCAATTAGAACCTAGGCGATCGCGAATATTGGCAATAGATTAACATCGCACACACACGCTGGTGATCTTTTTGTGACTAACTTGTCCTTTTTTCCTATTCGATCTTATCGCCTTTAGTGTTTTATTGGTTCTCTCGATAGATGCCAGTACATGTCCATCTTGGCATTCAAATAAAAAAATCTAGCCTGAACAAGTATACTTTTACAATCCATCAAGCTAATAACCGTTCTAGCGTACAGTATACGAAATATAATCAATTTTTAACAGTCGTCAGAAAATATGTATACGGTTTTGTTTATTTCATACAATATCTTACACTGATTGATGCCTAAAAAATTTTTTTTGCACTTTTTAAAATTAGTAAATGACGCCGCGAGGCCTTTGCGTTCATACCGCTGTCCTGTCGTGTATAACCTATTCTGCCTAAAGTACCTATGCATATACCTTATTGGAAGATTCTCTTTTATTGTCAGATTTACGAGATGCAAATCCTGCGGGGTGCGGTATATTTGAAATTTCAATAAGAAACATTTTCTACGATAAGCTGTAAACGCTCGAAGTAATCTGAAGTGCCTTGAAGATTATATGCATTCTATTTTTTTTTATCTAAATCTACCCTAAATTTTAACGTACGTACGCAAAATGGAAGAAGCGGAAGGCTATATTTATAGAAAAGAATTTGTTGTATATCACTTATGGGAGCCATATTATTATCGTAAATTTAACAAGGAAAGCGACACCGCACATATATCAACACAAGTAGACAGATTAATCCTTTTAGGTGGTGGGCACATACGAAGCAAGGCGACAGTTCCCCGAACCATTTGACGTACTCAATTTAATTTCTTATAAACATAAAAATAACATTTGAAGATCATGTATCATATATGCGTTTACCTACGACTATCATGATACAACTTATACAAACTTCCTTAAGCTTTTCTTCTTTAATAATGATTACTCAAACAACAATATCAAAACAAAACAACTATATCATATTACAAAACGTAAAGCTTTTTATTTTTCGGAATGTTTGTTGTCTTGTGCATATATAGAAAATAGTACAGTAAAAAGAAACAAATGCAAAGGACAAGTGAAGGATTATTGGAAACAGTAAAATGCGCTACCTGTGCAACTATAGGCGATTCAAGCTAAGCGATAAGCAGTCTAGCGGCAGAATTTTGAACTACGTATAAACAGTAGTTCCCCTTTTTTGAGTGTACTTCTGCATGCGTTATTAGACGGTTGATGATAAACGAATCGCGGTAATATTTGTGTTTTGGCGGCAGTTAAAAGTAAATTGTGCTAAAAATGAATAATATAAAAGTAAAACGAAAAGTCTAAAGCAATAATAAAACTCCAAAGCAAATCAGCAAAGGGTGGTTAGCTTTCATTACTTCCCCAAGAAAGGGACCAGAACGGTATCAAGGACTAATAATAATAATTTTTTTTTAGAACACGTGACTTTTGAGCGACTGCCAGGGGGCAAATTTCAAAAACGATGCAGCTTCTAGCGCGCTGTCATAGAAACCCCATTACTTAATGCCAACGTCAGTCGCTAGAGCTGGGACATTCGATTAAATTCAAATCGTTCAATCAATCGCGTAGATTCGGATCATTCACGTCGTTCATGAGGATCGTGAATTGAAAGTGACAGCGGTGTCTCCTGTCTCGCCACAGCATATAAATATGCTGTCATGCTGTTTTCTCGTCGTGTGCTGTCGTCAGCCGTTAATCATGTACGACGCACGAACGACGCTGATTCATTAGCTGTGAGCCAAATCAAGGCATGAGTCATTCAATTTGAACGACTTGGTCATGAAGGACCCAACTCTATCAGCCACGCGTCCGTTTCCAGGGTTTCGTAGGCGCGTCCCATGCGTGCGCTTTTTGCCCCCTGGACGCCATATTAGATGACGTAATCTTAAAAAGCCTAATGGTATACTTGAATGATAGGTTATGGGGTTGTTGATGTATTATATACGACAATTAATACTTACTCGTTAAAGTTTTACAACCGCACATAATAAGATRGCCAGCATTTAGAACTTCTTCACCTTCCCTTATACATCTTGAAGTGGTCGCCAAAAACGTAAAAACTTCTATTAAACTTAGACGCATTTCGTACGGCACACCACGCGAATGACACCAGAAAATGACACCTGTCGACTRCTTTCTACGCGACCAGCTGATCGTGCTAGCGCGCGTAAATATTAATTTGAATCGCCAATAGCACCATATCTACTCATATGCCACAAAATCGTGGGGAGTTGGGTATTTGCCATGTATTTATATTTTATTAAATTGCATATTAATAGGCAGCATCTAATCCACAAAACAGCTGTGACAGCTTATAAATTCGAAAAAATGGATCGTAAGGTGTATTTTTAATATTAAAAATGTGAATATTTAAAGGGACCGCCAAAACGCGAACATATTGGCCGTGACGTCAGGTGTCTTGTAAATGGCCGCTTGTTTACATCTGGGGTCAGCGCGTCACGCGTCAGCCTCAGCCCGGCAATTTATTAGTTTGTTGTTTGCGTTAATTTTGTGACAAGCGAATTAAAATACGCCAAGAAAAAGTGAAATACTTATGAGTTATGACTTCTGAAGGCAAGTTCATTGTTATGGAATTTGTGTACAGCGACGAGCGGTTCAACGCGGCGGAGATGAGGAACGTAAAAGCAACAGCATAAGTGAACTTTTTATCAAATTAACGTAGCATTGATAATTTGATAACAGTGGGTTGTTGGAAACATACTATTTGTAAACATAAAAATGTAACAATCAAAAATGTTCCCTAAACTTGACATGTATTTTAGAGGTCAGAATAAATATAAATTGCCATTCATCTTCGGGGCTCTTGCGGCTCGTGTCCGGTCTAGCTAACAGTCGAATATATATGGGGAACAACATCGTTCTTTACTATAACATTTCCCTTTATCAACTTAAAACGCATATAATTTTTCATATCCTTTTCAAGCTATAACAAAATGTAAACTGAATGGTAACACCAAATAGAATAATAAAACTACAGTAAGAATCAAGATGATCTTCACAACAGAAAAACAAACTTTGCGATTTCGGCATATCTAAAGTTCTTAAACAACTTTTTCATACGTTGATAATCTCGAAGAACGGTTACGGTTGTTAGCTGTACTGACTGAAGTACTTTTATAACCATGTACAAAACAACACTTGTTTTGTTTTCCATACATAATAGATTCTTGTAAAACTACACAAATCACTTTTTGGTGCGACCTCTTACACCGTCCTTTCAATAAACACCCCACAAAGCTTCTCCAATACAAGAATGATACTACACCATTAAATAGCATGCTCCTCGGTAATGTTTACATGACACTTGACGTCACGAGTTGAATAACCTTGGATAGAAGCGTTTTGGTGGTGACTCCTAAGATTCGAATTTCAGACTTGAAATTCTCTACCTACAAATACTTTTTTTGTTTTTTTTAACATGGCGTATGATATATATGCACTTCAAGATTCATTTTACGTAATTTTCAAAAAAAAGTGATAATACCCAATTGCAGTGCGTTAACGCGTGGCACAGTATGAATAACGCGACGGTCGCGCTCAATTTTTATTCTACTTTGTATTCGCCATATGCACTTCCGCTTCAATAAAAAAAGGCAAAAAGCTGCCGTATCAAAACATTTGTTGGACATTCCAACACTGTTGTTTAAACAATCCTTTCTTCATTGTGCTTGCAAATTGGTTCTTTACCTAAATGTTGTGTTTTAACGTGTATATGGTATGCTCGTGTTCTGTTTTTTTAACCCAGTAGAATTTAACAACATTCACTTTACTGCAGTGTTAACACAAAAATACTCATATATCTGACTCACAGGTCTAGTACCAAATACATTAAACATTAAATTACTGAAAAGCAAACTCCAGTTAACAGTAGCGAGTTTCGTCTGTATTAGAAATCATTGGGTGATAATACCGAACGAATACAATCATTTATTCAAATTTGCTTCAAGTTCATTTCCGATACACATGGCATTGAAGCCCAGATATAGGAGAGAATAAACATAAAAATTAAGGTTAACTAAATAAACCACAAAATCAATATGATTATTTGGAAAAGATGCAAGGACTTTAAAGACAGCTTCAAGATAAATAAATACACATAACGTTAAAGGAACTTTCAATAAACTAATGAATGGATTTGGTGCGAGGCAAAACGCTGCCATTCTAAAGAGAATTTGCCACTTTATCGCGCGTTTCCGTTAAAGAAAGCGTCCTGTTAGTTATGCTTTTACAATTTCCTCGTGTGAATCTGATACAAGTGTGGCTTCTCACGTGGATTATTTTATTTTTCAAAAGCTCAGTGCTCAACCTAACATTCTAGTAAGACTGGATCTTTTGACATTGAATGTGCATAATAGAACATGTAATGTATGACGTCAAGCAGGCTTGTTAATTCGTGAATCATTAACAAGTGGATAGAAAAAAATGATTGCTTACCGTTATTAGAGCGTTTAATAAATCTGTTGTCTTTTAGCCTGTTTTGCTGTCTATAATATTGTCATAAATAACAAAACACAAAAATATTTAAGAAAGCGCTCTCGGCTATTTATAGCATGTTTCAGTTATATTCCAAATGAGAAGGTGACAGGGACGTCATCATTGACGTCACTGCTCGGAACCTGTTTTAGCGACTGAAATCTGCTGTGTCGACCTGCAGGAGAAGATCAGTGGCGAATCGGTATTTCAGAACCGGTTAAACTCGTTTATTCATTGTTGTTGTTGTGTTCGAGGTGATCAGGCTGATGGATAACCACTTGCGTTGCTTTGTGTTTTGTTTCATCTTTCAATGCAACATTATGCAGTAATTTATGAATCAATGCTTTCCCCGCAAGTAATTATTTTCGGTACGCCACTGGTTACGCAATGCAGGAGGAGGCAGTCATACTTGCCGCGGATATGACGTCCGAACTTGACGACGTCTCTGTCACTTTAACATGTGGAACGAACAATATCTTTCAACTTGCTGCTACCGTATGATCTTTTTTATGTTCATGCTAATAAAATCAAAACTATGATCTAGATTCTAGATGACGCATCAACAAAGTTCTCTTTTATTACTTAGCATCTTTTTAGTTGCATAACCGTCAAAAGTTGGAAATACCCAAAACATCAAAATGGACGAGAAAATGAAAGAAAGCTAAAAAATATGTTTTACATAAAAAGCTTGTATGCATCGTTTCAATCAGTACAGTATCCTTATGTTCATCACAATTTCTATAATACTAGTGCATACTAGTGCAACATACTAGTAATTCAACTAATTACTTTAAAATGCATGTCCTACAATGGCAGCTAGGTGGCTTTGTCATCTTGTCAGTGTAATGTTGACTAAATTCTTACTTTCAACTAATTACTATTCAAATCACTATACGTAACTGCAGTCACTAGCATTTTTGAACATCTTAGAACGCCTGGTTCGCTTTTGTGTTAACTTACTTAACCGCCTTATACAACAGACTTCTTTCGCACGCTTTACGTCGGGCTTATTTACCTCCTTCGAAAGTGCGCGATTATTTCCAGAGCCATCTTCCTGTCTAGCATAAAAGCTTCGAGTTCATATGCCAACAAACCAGAATATGACATTAGACAACCGCGCGAACATCGGCCTGGTTGCGTTATCATCGCGCATCGTAACAAAATTTATTTTTCCGTCCAAATAATTTTCAAACTAGGGTGATTCGTAATAATATTGGTGCAATAATACGTTCAAATAAATATATTTCATTAGCAGTTTATTGTAACGGTTCAGCCTATGTTAGGAGGTATTATTTTTATTTAATCTTTTCAGGACAATGTGCCACCTGGTCGTATCTTTTCCGCAATGCGTGGCAGACTGCCGGCAGGTGGCAGCATCTCTTCAAGCTGCATACGATTTAGGCGACTATCCAGGAGGGAATCGCACCCCCCAGATTGGTTCGTCGACAAGAGTCACCAGGACGAAACCACTGAAAAAGAGGATACCCCGGCACCCACTTGCTGGGCAGGAGGATTGTCGTCGACCCGGCGCTACCGGCTCATTACAAGGTGAGTTCGGATATGTTATTTTTTATGTTTTACTTCTGTATTACTGTGGGGGTCCGAAAAATGTGGATTCCTCACTTAACTTTCTTTATTTATCGCGCTTAACTTTAGAAAACTTGGCTCGCTAGTTTCACAGCTTTTCAAATCAGATCTTCCGCGCGCTTTTCATCAGGCTTATATGCCAATCGTTGAAAGTGCTCTAATGTTTCCTGAACCATCTCTCTTTCTAGCATGGAAACTTTGAGGACATGTCACAACACGAGACCTTAGGCTACTGCTTAATTCGCAGGCGGTAGCTTCATCACATCGTAACACTAGCCCCTCAGAAAGTGATTCCTCGGGATCTCCGAGGTACTTGCATGTACTGCTCTCGCCCTCCTCAAACTGCCTGATAATGTCCATTTCTCCATAGCGAGCACGATCACTTGCAATCTTTCCTAGCGGAGCTCCCACGTTGTACTAATTTATCCTTCCTCTCAGACGTGTTGATGAACCTTCGGACTGCGCGGCTTGTTCACTTGCAGCACCATTTCTCTACATCTTCTCGAGACTACACCCAGTACAATCGTCCATCTACTTTTACTAAAACCTTGTTTAACTCGTATACACCTTCCTTGGGCACTAAGCACATCGTAACATGCTTCCAATCGATGCCCTCCTCAGCAGGCCCTTCTTGACTTGCAAATAATACCACTGTGCCTACATCTCCTTAGGTTCAGTCTTTCTGAGGACACCTCCTTCATCCAAAGTGCAGTTCTAACGTTGCTGGTAGCAATCTTCCTCGTAGGCCGTAGGTAACTTGAGGATGAAGTCCAAAGCTGGTACACACAGAGCAATCACCAAAGCCGTAGCTTTCTCTTGATCATTCCACTTGTTTACCTTACCACCGCCTCAAACTGCATTTTGTTGGTCTCAAATGACAACTGTCCATTGTATGCCGGTGATTTAACTTTGCTGCTCCCAGTTTCGTGGGTTTTCAGTATTTCTAGTTCTCTTTTTATTTCCTCTTGCCTTATTTTTCAGTTTTCTAGGGCTCCATCAATTTCTTTCGTGCTTTCAGTAGTTGTTCTAATTTGTCATCATGTTGGTAGACTTCTTGCGGATGTCTAACTTAACCGCCTTTATTTACAAGGGGGCAGCTGTCCCCCCTGGACCTGGGTTGCCAACTCTGGGCCCTTCCAATTTCCCATACATTTAGCTGGTTAATTATGTGTGTACACCTAAAAATTATTATCTTATTTACAAAATTGTAAATACAGTAAAATTTATAGGCAAGTGTATTGCATAATTTTCATCCAAAACTCATATTTGACCCCTGCAAATGACCTTCTCTAATAAGTCGTTGTTAATTGGTTTCTAAGCTTAATCAATGCCATGTGCGTTTTGAAGCTGTAACTGCAACATTCTTGTTGTTACGAATCGTTGGTCTTATGGCGGATATAGCTTTAAAAGAATATCTTGGTCAGGATGAGTCATAACACGATTTCTACTTAGTTCAGCTCTTCTACCTTTTCCTATAAAGATTGTTCAACTAACTACTGTTACATGGAATTAAATCAGAATCTGTCATACATTCAGTGATAACTCTAACTTTTGTACCAAAAGTTTTAGGAATCCAGTAAAATAATTATCAGCACGAATTAAATCCCGATGTGTTGTTAAAAATGCAATTAAATATATTTCAGTTTATTTAAATGAAGCTTAATTTGGTTAAAATATTAAGTAGTCAGTTTATTTTTGAGATCATTGCACTGGCGATCTAAGAAGGTTGGCTTGACGCATAATGCTGAAGCTTTGTCATTATGAGTTTTAATAATGTTAGTTACCTATCCATCGAGTTTCTTTCCCTGGGGCGTAAAAATTACTACATTGTATCTTTAACACCTATACATATGAACTCCCAGCTTAAATTTCTAAAGCTTCTGGTGTGGGAAGTTGAAACTGTACAAAAAGCGCATCGGTTAATGCATTAGTCTTTGATGTGTCCATTCTGAATCAGAAATCGTGCTCCTATTAGTAGAACTTTTAAGGTGAAATTTACGTTCGTTTG
>QCXZ01000003.1:38921551-39155406 GCA_025024175.1 Rhyzopertha dominica | reverse complement strand
AAAAGAAGCAAGACAAGTAAGGCGGAAGATGCGCAAGTTCCAGCATTAGGATAAATAAGTTATTCTATATCGTTACAAGTGTTAAGTTTGCATTTTGTAGACATACAGTATTATTTTATATTATTCACATCCACAAATGCATATTCTTAACGATTCATTACTTACAATAACTTTGTTTATCAAGCACAGACTGCATGCACTCAGTATAGTAATACAAAAATACAAGTAAATACAAAAACTATCAGTGTTTCAAGCTTTCTGTTTATAAAACTTTGTTTTCTAAATGTTTTAAGAGTTTTTTCTACAGTCTATATTTTGAAGCAATAAATTTACGAACTACCCTAGAACCCATGAAATTATTGAATAATAGTAACAATAAAAACATTTTCTATTTATTAGTTCAGCTCAACATCATATACAATTGTTATAAGTTTAATATAAAAAGCTAAATGAATAAAATAAGAATAGAAAACTTCCACTTCATTACTTTAATTGGAACAGCTTAATGAGTTTCTTCATTAATTTGTTAAAACTTGCATTGTGTTGTTTCCACATGCCTTTAAGAAGTAACAAATAAATGGTTCAATTACTGAACTTCCATAATTGTAAATGCCAGTAACAAAATTTATGTATTGAGCAATATTCCTTCATATAGGAAATCAAATAAGATTAACACGGTGCCCTAAAACCACAGATGTTTACAGAACATATTAATTTTAACGAAATTTTTGGCTAAAGCTGCACAAGAAGCCCGTTAAGCTTTTTTATATACACATGATGTGATATTTCTATACCGCTTAATTTGAAAATGGGAACATTGTAAATTATCTATTGTATAAGCAGCGTTATTGTACATACAATATTTATACACTATACCATGAAATAGTTTTATTTGCTATTGTACATATTATTTATGTATGCATATCAATTATTTCTCTTTGTGTTCAGCTATTTGAATTATTGTAATTAGTAAATAATTTTGTCTCATCCTATGATTTACTATTGTAATTTTTTTTTATTGTTTTGTAAATAAACGTTTTCCAAGGAGTCATTGTTTCATTTTGAAGTTAAATAAAAAATACCAGCAGATTATCAGTACAGCACTGCTTCTAGCACATTTTCAAACCAGCCGCCACACGCCGCGCGCGACCTCTACCGACACCTTCCTATACAGCGGCGCAGACCGAACCTGAAATATATAGGGAGTCGTACTTCTCGACGTTTTCTCTGGTTACACTACATGAGAAGTAGACCCATGTCTGCGTGGCACATCAATTCAGAAACACAGTTTCTTACCAGGAGAAGAAAGTCAAATTTTTCAGCTTAAGTGTATCTTAAGAAGGAAGGTTGTCCACAATCTCTGTCAATGCACCTACCTACGAATTATGTCTATATTTTAGACTCTAAGGGCCGGTTTCTCTTCCCTTTGTTAAAGTTGATGTTAGCTAAAAGCAACCCAATAACCATGACAACGCCTTAAATTGTGATGTGTGATTGGTTTAGATTTTAAACACAAGTTGATTTTAGTCTAAAATAGAGAAAAGAAACCGGTCCTAAATGTGTTAAAACTGCCGCTTCACCGTGGAGATACATTTGGGAGAAACTGTACTTGTCTGTGGGAGAAAGAGCTAGCTATGAAAACTGAATTCATGGTCGCCAGTTATTACACAACAGATGGCTCTTCGAACGTTAGAACCATCGAGGTGTCTGGAGTAGGTTGTTTACATTTTCAAGTGAAGCCAACATAATAGTCACATTCTAAGGTGGAATTGGAGGAAAACAGAAACGTACAGTTGACCAGAGCAATACTCAATGCATCGTGCGATTGCCCGTCTTCACGCGCATTAGATGGTCCGCTGTACTACTGGTCTTTAGAATGTTCAGAATGTGTTGAGTAGTGTGGTGTAAATTTTTGGTTAAAAAGAGCTTATTGCGAGCTGTTTAAGGACAAGTCGTATAAAAAATTAATCCGGGCAATGGTGCGGATGTGCAAAAAGGTGGGCTCTAAGGAGAAAACCGTATCATTTCACCGTTAAGCATTGTTTATGTTATGTTTATATTTGTTGTCATAGGTGTCGTTTGATAAATTTAGCGAAATTAGTTACTTTATAGAGGAATACATTTATAAAATGTAATGAAGTTGATGGAAAATGATTACTGTTAGTGGTAGAAGTTTTAAAAATAAATATTTGTAGGTAGAAGAAGAGAGCCGATGTGTTTGAAGTAAGTACTTTAGTGATGCCTGATGCGGATTTTGATTTTATGTATTTCTTTTTATTTGACAATAAATTTCATTTTCGCAGTTTCTGATTTTTTTCCTCTTATTTCTCTGTGAAGAATGTCGAGTGTTTTCTCGTTAAGTGTTGATTAATGAATACTAATGCTAGAACTGTGTTGATGCTTTCATTCGGCCAAAACTTTTTTGTCGCTTGTAACGAAACTAAATTAGTGTTTATCGTACAAAAAGATGTTTCTTTGTTTTAACTGAAAGATTGTTTGAAATATAATTGATGTACGCTGCGCTTTTGTTTTTAGTTGGAAGTTAAATTATCTCACTGTTGACCCTTTTATAACAGTACGGCAATGTACTTGGAGGAAAACTGTATCTCCCCCTCGTACCCGCGCTCCCCTCACCCTCATTGGTCTTGGCGTCAGTTCCAACCGTATTTATGAATGAGATGTCGTCTACATTTAATAATATGTCAATGGTTAGAACGAATACATCATGGCTGGGATGATTTTCCCAATTCCTACTCAACATGTCAAAATTTTATTTACGAGCTTCGGAGAGCTTAATGCTTTTGATGTAAGGAACGAATCTTCACATGCCTAGGGGCACTAATATCTAGATAGCCAAGGGACGAAAGTCCAGATAGACAAAAGACAAGGATCCGATGGTCCTTCGACAACATAAGGAAAACGCCGACGGCGACTGTCCAAACAAACAAAGTAGGTGGTGTACCTTTCAAAAAAGCAAAAAAATTGACGTAAACGTAAACCACCCGATGAATGACTCGTTAGTAGTAGCATTTCGACTGTGACGTTTGCTACGTTGGCCTCAGCTGGGACAAATAGAAGAGGGCTTTCCCATACATTTGGAAGTAGCAAGCAAGTTGGCCCCATCAAAACAAAGAGCTGGTCTTCACATGGGAGGACTAGGTTAATAGGGCGTAATCTTGCAAGGAAAATTCAAAATTTTGGCCAACAGCATGTAAAGAAAACAAATGTGTTTCCTTGGTTTTATTGTGACAACAACTGGGAATGGCCTGTCGCCATTTCGTCGCCAGATTTCAATAAATGTTTGAGCAAGAGTACAGGTGTTTTAAATGTGTGTTCGAAGAATCAGTCCTAAAGTAGAATCCGACCTGCGAATGCCATTTTTGTTATTTTGATTTTGAGGTTTAGTCTGAAAACTGGTGCTCGTATTTCCCTTAATTTGATAATTTCTAAATTATATGGACTGATTCCAACTACAATTGGGTATTTGCCATGTACTTATATATTGTTAAATTGCATATTAATTGGTAGCATCTAATCCACCAAATAGCTGTGACAGCTTATAAATTTGAAAAAAAATGGATCGTAAGGTGTATTTTTAACATTAAATATGTGAATATTTAAAGGGACAGCCAAAACGCGAACATACTGGCCATGACGTCAGGTGTCTTGTAAATGGCCGCTTGTTTACATCTGGGGTCAGCGCGTCACGCGTCAGCCTCAGCCCGTCAATTTATCAGTTTGTTGTTTGCGTTCATTTTATGACAAGCGAATTAAAATACGCCAAGAAAAAGTGAAATACTTATGAGTTATGGCTTCTGAAGGCATACTCATTGTTATGGAATTTGTGTACAGCGACGAGTGGCTCAACGCGGCGGAGATGAGGAAGGTAAAAGCAAAAGCAACAGCATAAGTGAACTTATTATCAAATTAACGTAGCATTGATAATTTGATCACAGTGGGTTGTTGGAAACATACTGTTTGTAAACATAAAAATGTAAGAATCAAAAATTAACCTAAACTTGACATTTACTTTAGAGGTGAGAATAAATATAAATTGCCATTTATTTTCGGGGCTGTTGCGGCTTGTTTCCGGCCTGGCTAACAGCCGAATATATGGAGAACAACGTCGTTCTTTATTATAACATTTCCCTTTATCAACCTAAAACGCATATGATTTTTCATATACTCTTCAAGCTATAACAAAATGGAAACTGAATTGTAAACACTTATAACCCCAAAAAGAATAATACAAGTTACAGTAAGAATTACGATGATCTTCACAACAGAAAAACAAACTGCGATTTCGGCATATCACGTCTAGGGGCCTTAAACAACTTTTCCATAGGTTGATAATCTCCGAGGAACGGTTACAAAAATTTTGTTAGCTGAACTGACTGAAGTACTTTTATAACCATGTACAAAACAACACTTGTTTTGTTTTCCATACATAATAAATGCTTGTGAAACTACACAAATCACTTTTTGGTGCGACCTCTTACACCGTCCTTTCAATAAACACCACACAAAAGCTTTTCCAATACAAGAATCATACTACGCTATTAAACAGCACGCTCCTCAGTAATGTTTACATGACACTTGACGTCACGAGTTGAATAACCTTGGATAGAAGCGTTTTGGCGGGGACTTCCAAGATTCGAATTTCAGATCTGAAATTCTCTACCTWCMAATATTTTTTTCGTTTTTTTTTTAACATGGCGTACGATATATATGCACTTCAAGATTCATTTTACGTAAGTTTAAAAAAAGTGATAATACCCTATTGTGTATTGCAATATTTTTAACAACAGCATTAATAGCTCCACAAATCTTCATCTGGCAGCATTTGCCGTCGATACGTACCGATTTTCACATTTTTCGCTGTTTAATCAACGTTTAATAATTGTTTATATGAGTTTCCACTCTAAACCACAAACCTTTATGTACTTACCGTCGATTTTGGGATATGAAATGTCCATTGTGAGTCTATTGTATATTGTCCAAGTGAATGAATTGTTGATATAATTACTACTTAACGGCATCCAATTCAAACTCTGATCTAGTATTTTCTTTAACGAAATGTTGCTCTTAGTTTGGTCATTTCTAAACGATATAGATCGATTTTTTTAAAATTTGAATCGTTTCCGAAACAGTTCTATCTGTGCTAGCTTGAAATGGTGTGACTAGGTATAGTTTGGTATAATTTGTGGAACTCTTCTGTAATCTGCTAGGGTTTTTTTATTTTTGTTGGCACTGGTTCCTGGATTAATTAATTAATGAAAATGCTTATTTTGAGACGTTTCGACCTCTTTTTGGTCTTTCTCAATCTTTACTATATTATTTTGACAATTTGAAAATATGACATTTTGTTTCAATGTACCTTAGCATTTTCCATCGCAACTAAACAATTATAATAATTATAATATTATTAATATTCAGACATCGATAGTACAGTGAAACAAAATGTAGGTAATTTTTAATTAATGTAATATTTTCAAATTGTCAGAATAATATAATAAATATTGAAAAAGACCGAAAAAGTGGTCAAAACGTCTCAAAATAAGCATTTTCATTAATTAATTAATCCAGGAACCAGTACCAACAAAAATAAAAAGCCTAGCAGGTATGACTAGGTTTCAGAAGTCCATAGTGTTCGTTATAGTGGAGGCACTGCCATCTATACGATCGGCTCGTAAATAGCAGTCCATAATTTGATCGGGAAAATCGTAAACTTAAGAATTGGTTTTCTGTGCGTAAACTGTTATTCCTATTGGTTGTCTGCAACTCCCTTGAGGATGTTTTCATATTACAAAACAGTTTTATACTTGTCTATTCATTCGTAGTGGTGTCTACTATTTTGAGGGTATTAATTTGAAACTAGAGGCGATATTTGACCATATAGAGTACTGAGCGAAATATATTTAATTTCGCTAACGGATTAATTATGCCAGATTGCCCACGTTATCGGTAAAATGCTATATAATATCTATAACAATCGCACTTTTACTTGAAAAGTTTTACAGTAAACATATCACTGATAAGAACTTTAGCATATGGAGTGATTTAAAGAACTTTACTTGTACAAATACACAATGTTGCACTTTAAATGTTTATTCCAGGTTAATTTTGTTACATTTTGATTACATGATTTCTTGACATATTACTTTACAGTGCAATAAAATCTAGTTCTGAACTAATATTTACCAGCTTCTTGGTGTACAATATAACAAAAAACAAAACATCTTTATCACAATTTCTTTAAGGCTCCATGTAAATATATATAAGTTTCATAGAGAAATTGAATGCATTAAGAAAATAGATATGTGTAACAATAAAAATCATTTTCAAGATCCGCGCATTCCTATTTACAGTACATTCCACTATTTAAAGTGTTCATTCATCACATCAAATATTAATTATTATATAATAATTACTATATACTGCCTTTTTACAGTAAGTACTATTTGTCTAGGATATTGACAATTTACTCTTTAATATTATGATATAATATCCTTTAACCCTTTGGTAATTTGAATGTGCGGGAGCACGAAGTACATAAAATGTAAGCTGGTGAAAATTAGAAAAAAAAACAACGAAAACCGACGTTTTGATTTGAGATTCACTTTGGTCTGTTCGCGATAACGCAGAAATAACTTCAAATTGTTTCCAATCACAGTACAGAAATGAAATATCCTAGAATACATTGTCGTGTGTAAAATTTGCGCTAGCAATTCAAACGATATAAACACAAGAACCATTATGCTATCAAGGGTGGTGTTTCCGTTGGGCTACATAGTCCTGTATCTAGTGGTGTTACTAGATAGGCTCCTTCTAGCTTCGAAGGAGTGCAGACGTCTTCTTTTCGGTATGGGTACAGAGAGAGTGTCTGGCCCTGAATCACGATCTCGCTCCGACCTGTTAAAAGAAGGAAGTTTTATTCAACCGTAAAGTTCGCAATCCATCTTGGTCGGATACGCCGTAATTTGTACTTTTTCTCGTGTCGAGAGAATAAATTTAAATTTTACGCTATACCGAACTGAAGATGTTCCGAGTGGAAAATAAAACTTGAAATCTGTTGTAACAGGGCTTGTCGCATACCAAGAAATAACTGCTACCAAGTTAATATTCTCTTTATTAAATCTWTTAACKGATGCAGGCATGTTGTTAAAAGTTAGTTTATTTTGTAAAGTTCTATGACAATGTCGGTCACGCTAGGTAAAATGAAAATATCTGCATATTATATTTTGATTGCGAAAATGCCAACAAATATTTTTAATCAAAATAAGAACCATTCGCATTCACACACTTCTAACAACACGATCAAACCACCAGTTTAATATTTGGAGTCGTTCAAGTTTTTTAACAACCATTGAGAAAAAAATTTGGCCGGGCTTTATGAAATAGAATTGACCTTTTTCTGTTGATAAGTTCAGGTAGTGACTACACTATTATAGCAATATTAAATATTTATTGCAATATCAGAAAATACCTAATAACCAAAACGTCCACATTATAGATAAATACCATGTCTTCTCTTTCTAACATCGTTGTCAAGTGACATTTCGCCAACATATACAAAATCCTTCCTCTCGTAGAAAATGAGTAAAACTAAATTTAAAAACTTAATCTAAAAGGTACTTTCGGATTACGAATTTATTATTAATAATAATCACATAGTGACATGCTACGGAGTAGCATGTCACTATGTAATGGAAGTTTGGTTTTAATTAACCTATCTATTAAGCACTCTTTAACCATTTATTAATATTTATGCGATGCTAACGTGGCTATGATTATATGATTATTGTTAAAATTTAGGATTGTATTTTAGACAGTATTTCCAGGATTGTCTATCTTAGTTCTTAATGTTTTGTTTTATTTAAACTACCTACTACGTTTTCCTTAAAAAAGCTTTGGAAATAATTTCTTTTTGAACTTGTGAAATTTTTTTTTGGTATTATAAAAGTAATGCATAAAAGTGCTAATTTTGTCAACATAATTTTATATTAACATTCCTTGTTTGACTTTACAGTAGTTTTTGGTTGTTAGTTCCTTTTCTAGCAACATAATTATTTTATTATTTCGAATAAGGCCAGGTTTCATTTGACTTATTTTGCATACCAACACACACTATTTTGAAAATGTATATGCTATCTGCATCGCAACCAACTATTATGTTATCATTATAGCTCATCAGTCTAGTTTAGGTCTACTTTCTAAAATAAGTAGTACCCGTGAAGGCAGCTAGGTGGCCTTGTCATCGTGCCAGTTCATTGCTGACACATCGCATTGACATCTATTTTTCTAACACACTCAAAGAAAATTGCGTTCCCGAAAGCTTACTACTATTTATAACTTTTAACATTTGAATGGTAAAATACGATCAAAATCAACCTGCCATTTTGACCAGTTGTCCCATTTTTTTAACATTTCATTTTAGCTGATTTAGCCTAGAAAAAAAACTGAATTTGAAATAAAGTTTCTCCTATGCACTGTAATTATCTATTCCAGCTTCATAATCTTACACTTTCGAAGTAATACACCCAATCTTCAATTTTGCATTTAGCGACAAAGTTTACCGTCGTGCATCTAAGATATAATCAGTCAATTCATTAATTTTGATTATTATATCTTACTATGCATTTCGTTTCTCTTAATATTTGTCCTGAACGTAGGGTGCAATTTGAGTTTTCGATTTAGAGTAAAAACATGCTTAGACTCCTGTGCATATAAATTTAAATAACACAAAACAAAACTGGGCAGAAATTACTTGCAATACAACAGCTACGTATCCCGCTTGTTCTTTACTGTGATTGAGAATTAGCGTACAAGAATTTTTAAAAATAAATGTACTTATCACGTTTTCTGCTGTGCCATTTTTTACTCTAAATAAAATACAGAGGATCACAGTTATGCCTTCATATTACTATGAACAGTAAATTTCACGCAAAATTACACCGGTAAAATAAAAGCTTCACATATTCATACACATTTTTTTAATATTTTAACGTCGTAAATATGTCATATTTATTATTGTAAAATTGWGATCACCGAGAATCGAGTTCTATATCGTGCTATTAAAAGAAAGAACGCCTTACCTAGTTTCTACCCTGGTGAGTCTTTGTTTTATCTTCGCTTGACTAGCTGTATATTCAGCTAACAACCTAGCGAAGCGAGTTTGTAAGGTCTCGAGAGCGTTCTCTAGTTTCTTTACACTATCATTCATTGAGTCTTGGGTTTCCCTAGCCCGTTTAAATAACTCCTCGTCCAACAAACCGTCTTTCCTTAACAACTGACAGCCTCGTTCAGTCAAGGTTGCTCGGGCCTGAAAGAATGACAAAAGTAATTTTAAATTAATAAACACAGGTATAACATATGAAATATGCATTTAATAATATAGTGGAGTATAATGGCAGTTATACAAATACTATTTAAAATTGTATGGTCTTGTAGAAAAGATTATGGATACCAACTGATACCATAATTTCTATCGAGTTTTCACTTTCCAATTAGTTTTATTCAGCAAACGGTGATCGCATTTTTTACAACGGATGTAACAGTAATACCTATTTTTAATCTAACACGAGTTCAAACAAAATTTTGAACAAATCCCCAAAGAAGCAAGACGTCACAAAAACAACACGCCAACCTGATTAAATTCACACCTACCGACGAGAAAGTAACTACCTACTAGATATACACGAACTACTTGATAAAAGAAAACTACAAAATAGCCTTCCGAATATCACCCATGCAGCTCATAATTTTCCCTATCCCTATTAAAGTTATTAGTATTTCTATAAATTTCCATAGCTTCTTTTATTAAGACATTTGTAATATTTTTCTCTATACCTATAAAGATTTTGTCAATTATTCTTTAGTTAAATATGAGTGTTTAGCCTAGTACCACATATATGTTCTTTCAAACGCGTACCTACTTTTCTTTTAGTCTGACCTATGTAAGACTTTCGGCAAGAAAAAGTAAGTTTGTAAACACTTCACTTTCTAAATGTACTTTATCTCTAGTGGAACATAAATTTTATCTAATTTTTTTACGCACTATCAACTACAGTGTTATGCTTTTTAAGTAACCTTGTGCATAAGGCAAACACCTTTAATTTGCTTTGTGCTGACTGCTAATTTATTTGATTTGGACGAGCACTTTTATTAAAAATTGACCAAATGTTCTTATTGCTATAACCATTTCTCATGAGTGCTGATTTAAGATATCCTTTTTTTTTGTAAAAAACTTCTGAAATTCGTTGTGCTCTAAGAAATAACGTCCTTATAAGACCATTCTTTTGAGTGGGTGGGTGGGCCCAGATCGGACTATAGAGTGCACCACCGTAACGAGTAGTCAGTCTCCTCTTCCAGCTAGTGGGACCCGCATTATACGGCATTATTAATTGCTTAACAGCTATCAGTACCTTTTCTCTTAACTGTACCACATGTCTAGTCATACTCATGTTCCTATTTACTACTAGACCAAGATATTTTGCACTCTCCGATATATTAATATCCACATTCTCTGCTTTGAAGCTTAGTCCTTTAAAGCTACGCCACCAGTACTACCGCTTCGGTTTTCTCAACTGCAATTTGCAACTTCTTGCGGTCCATCCAGTTTTTGATCTTCTTCATCATCTGTTCCGCAAGGCCTCTGAGTTTGTCCGCAGTATTTGCCCTGATGACCACAGCAAGGTCGTCTGCTTAGCCTATCAGGGCTACCTTACTCGGGACTCACTCACTCATCAAAATATGTGATCCGCAACGTGGGTTCTAATACTGAACCTTGAGGCACAACGCACGTTTTCCTTCTTCTCCTACCCACAGAGTTCTGTCGCTGAGGTACGAATCTGTGGTAAGTCTCATGTTTAGATCTATTCCCCCTTTTTGTAGCGTTCCAACTATTCCTCTTTAGGAGGCTGTATTAAACACATTTTTTAATCAGTAGATAATAAACTCTGTTTCGTATCGCTCCGGCGTTCGCATGGTGCGCCAAGTCTTTTACACATTCTAACACGACTAGAGATCTATCTTTCATAAAACCAAATTGCAAATCAGCCAGTCCACCGGTGCGTTGAATCTCTTGTTGTAAGCTTTCGTTGATCATACGCTCACAGAGTTTGCTTGTTGCGGTTAGCAAGCACATAGGTCTAAAACTCGGCGACGAATCACTTGCCTTTTTTTTGGTATCATCACGTCTTGTATTCCATAGTTTGGAAAATACCTTTCTTCTTCATAGTCCATTTAGGACTTCGAAACAGTACTCCTGCAACTGGGCTACCGCCTTTACGATATACGTTAGGATGTTATCGGGACCTGCAGCTTTGTCGATCTTCAAGCCTTTTACTGCCGTTCTCAATTCCTCCTTCCCTATTTAGTTCCCTTTTCATGTCTTTGCAAACACTTAGCAGCTCCTGCGTGTACTCTGGTCTTTTGCTTTTGTGTTGTCTTGCTCTTGTGCATCTTTTACGAGCCTTCAGACACTCCGCGCGCTGTCGGCTATCTCATCGACCACCAAAATACCGGTTGCTGTTGCTTTTGTTACAGGCCCTCGTTATGTTTGGCCTGGAACTCAGTGGCTGTTTTGCCCGCGCTACTCGTACTAATTATATCTCTGAAGTTGTTTTTGAAGTTATCCATATCTATACTGCTCTTATGGTCCATCCTCCCATTTTCACGCATCTGCCGTGTAGCTACCGGTCTGCGACTACATCGAATAAAATGGTTTTGTGGTCACTCAGGTTTTCCTTACCGTGTATTCGCCAATTTCTAAGTTGGCTTTGTAGGCCCCTGAGGGTCAATGTGAGAGCGTTATTTCCTCTTTCGAACGTGGGATCATCTCCCACATTTGCCACATCCAGCTCCGTGACCTCAACAAACTCGTTTAAGAGCCGCCCATGCTGCCTTCGTGGCCAAAACCCCATCGCTCTGATTTATTAGAGTTGAAGTCCCCTCCTATTACCAGTTTTTTTGTGGTTGCTACCTCTTATCGTGTCTCTTAGTTTGTCCAGGTATGTCTCAAAGACTTCACCGCTTACGTTCGGCGAAATATAACAAGATAGGAACATCGTCCCGTCCTACAAACTTACGTACACGACTTCTCCTCTATGTGCCGATGTTATTTTAATGCTCTTATTGAGTATTTTAATTGCCGCGTCTTCATTCTTATCAGCAATMCAATTTCCTTTACTTACTAAAACCTTATTTGGCTCCATAACCATGGCGTTGTCCACTTTCCACAGCCTCTTCTCGTATGGTTTGGCCTATCAGTGCTTGCGCCGCCCTAGTTCTATAAAGGTTTAGTTGTAGGCATTTGATTAGGCTTTTCCTACTGTATTCTTTTTCCCCATAGAGGGCCCCTCTCTCTAGTTCTGCAACATTCGCAGTCGCCAATTATTGTGTGTGCTTTGTCCGGCTTTTTCGTATCTCTCTTACATTCGTTTGTCTTATTCTTTCTTTTCTTCTTGAACATCTCATAGCATTTGTGTTATGCCCTTTGGTTTTGCAGTTATAGCAGCACTTGAAATTCTTGATTATACACTCTCTTGCTATGTTCATCTGTCTGAGTATTGGTTTCCTGTAAACCTTGTGTCGTAATGGTCCAGTGTTGATCCTGTAAATTTGGATACTCATGAAAGGTAAACTACCTTTGCTTTTTAATTCCATTGTAAATTTGATATCAGGATTTTGATTATTCAAATGATTTTGAAACGTACCTACATAACTGTTCTATACCCTGGGGCCAAATAACAAAAGTACGAGTATCATCTACATATGTATCTATACCAACATTTTGGATTAAACTGAAAACTGTTAGTCGCTAACTCTTCAAAGTTTTCAAAATTTACAGGGTAAATGTTCGACAGTTAGGACACAAGGTTTACAGAAAATCAACACACCACATAGACAGATATTTAAATGCCACCCTCCCATTCACAAGAATAGTCCTATTAGGACGTTATTTGTTAGAGCACAAAAAATTTCAGACCAAAGTTCTTTACAAAAAGAAATGTATCACCTTAAGTCAATGCTAGTGAGAATTGGTTATAGCAATAAGAATATTTAGTCATTTTTAATAAAAATGCTCGTCCAAATCAAGTAAATTCTCAGTCTCCACAAAGAAAATTTAAGGTTAGTTTGCTTTAAGCACAAGGCCTTTTGGAATAATTAAAGAGGATTGTTAGGAATCATGATATCCTAGTTGTTGATAGTGCATGTTATATACGAGTATATCAGATAAAATTTTATGTTCTGCTGAAGAAAGTGAAGATGTTTACAAAATTACTTGTTCTCGCGGTAAGTAAAATAAAGGCTATTGCTTGCAACAGATGGATAAATCTATCGTAGCTGAACACTGATATTTAACTAAATTCATCATTAACTTTGATAAAACAAAAATTTGACAGAGAAAAATATTGTTGCAAACGTCTAATAAAAGAAGCTATAATTTCTAGAAATACTAATAACTTCAATAGGGATAGTGGAAATTATGATTTGGGTGATATCTGAAAGGCTATTTTGTGGTCTTCTCTTATCAAATAGTCCTTGTACATTTAGTAGGTAGTTCCTTTCTCGTCTGTAAGTTTAAATTTAATCAAGATGGTATGTTGTTTGTATGACGTCTTGATCCCTTGGTGATTTGTCTATTTACATTCAATGTGTATGAACTTGAGTCAGACGATTGTTTTAAGTTCTCTTCTTTGACAAAGATTAAAGGTGCAATCGAAACGTCAGATTACTGATTATTCGTCAGTGTTTCATAATGGCAGCGATATATCCTAAAACATATTACCTATCTGATATTATAAACGCTAAAAACAATCAACCTGGTATAGTTATGGTGCAAACTGGCTCGAAAATTATATAAATGTAATAATATTAAATTTAAAAAATGCTGGTTATTAGATTCTCAAATTATTAATTGTACGTTTTTGGTAAAGCCAAATTGAGGCATTTTATCAAATTTTCGAGCGATAAAAATCTGACAAATAATATAACAAGAAATCTAACATAATTAGACATGTTACAATAAAACTATGAGAACATCCTTTAAAGGCATCTTGTGTGGAAAATAAAATGGAAGAAATAGTAAACGAAAAATCATTAAAAAGATTTACATCTGTTTCCGTGCTTTAGTTCGATAGCTTTCCATTTACGTTTAACTGTGAAAGAAACCATGTTGATCTCTTCGCAGGAAATTGTCTCAGTACCCCGCTGAGAATGTCTTATTCGCTGTGACATTTATGGTAAAGGAAGCGTAACGATTTTATCAAGAGATGTCACGTAAGATATAATGCTGGTGCTGATAAAGTGATGGATTTCGAGAAGAAAATTGCTACAACATTACCGATTTGAAAGCTTTTATTATGTTTTATAAAGCTGACAGTACAATGCGAATTATTCAAGGAAAGTATAACAAGTAGGTACACCGATAGCTCACTGCAAAGCAGTGATGGGCGTTTACGCGTAAATTATAATTTTCTACATTACCCGCGTAGAAAATGTAGATAAAGCATTTTGGCGTGGATCTTGAGTAGAAAATATGAGACGAGTATAATATGGCTATTGTATATTAAGTGTATTGTGCAAATCATTTTGTTCCAATTTCCCTGTTTTATGGGTCAATTCTTAAAATTTTTTAAAGCACTGCAGCTTTTTAATATTTATATTACAAATTTGCATAACTTATTTTAGTAAGTCATCAGAATACCCAAACGGTTTTCTTACTTCTTTCGTACAAAACATGCGTTTCGAAGTCTTTTCTTCTACGAGTATATTAGGTATAATAGGTAGGATATGAAATAGCCAGTCTTCTTCAGTTTATAGACAAGAAAGATAATAAAATCATAGTTTACACTCATTTAAGAACCCATTGACCGATTGAGGGCTCCAAAGCACGCTTGTGCCTTCTGGCCCTAACAAATGTATGCCGAAACGAGTTATTGTTGTTTAACGTGGATCTAGTTATTTTAATTACAACGAAGTAGTATTTTGTTTAGTTAGGAAGCAACAACCAGTGGAATCGTCCAAAACTAAAAAAAAACGTTCTCCTATGATCGACTCCAGGTAGTTCCGATCGTGGTCMACGCGCRKTTCCAACCTACTGACGTTAGTGCACGGCGATCTGCAGCAACTTGATGTCCTGTAACTTTTGAACGGTGAGAGTCTACAGCAAAGGGGTTCCGGATTGGAGCTCAAAAGGTCATGGGCTATTACCATACCAAGTTTGGTTGTGATCGGATTAACTCCGTTCCATTGAGTGATATATATATATAGTTCTCTTTTTCACGTACCTCGCGGTACGATCGATGGGAGAACGAAAATAATAATATACAAAACAATACTGTCATTTGAGGCATTTGAAGCTGTTAAAAGTACTAAAATATTACTAGTTTGCTGTTTAACTACATAAAGTTATTTTCTACAGAAGACTTTTAAAGTAGAATATTACATAGTTTACGCGTAGATAATGGCGTAATCTACATGGGGTATTCTACGCGCCCATCACTGCTGCAAAGCCGACTATATAGAAATGATAAACAGATGGCTATTGGAGCAAGTTTTCCTTTTATTTGAAACAAGGCCATCTCACAACTTAATTTTAGTGTTTTCTTTTTCTTTCTTTTAGAGCTTCTGCAAAATAACTCAAAATCAAACTGATGCAGATCGACTTATACAGGGTGTCCTCGAAATACATGGATAACGTTTGATAGGTGATAGAAAATTCAATTTTAAGAACTATTTTCGAATATAAAATTTTCTGAAAATGCTTTGTTTTTGATATACAGTGTGTTGAAATTGAATTTTAAAAAATGATTTTTTAAGACTATTCCTGAACTATAAAAKATATMATTTTCAAATTTGATGGGAATCATAACCGCATWAGGTCCAATTAAAAAAGTAATCCGGAGGTTTCTAAAGCCCCAGTGGCTTGCGCTGGGGTAATGCACCCCCCCACTCTTWTAATAKACCTTTAAGGTCTATTGATTTTTAGACAAAACCAATAGTTTTGTCATCTTTAATCAATTCTATATAAAAGATTTTTCTTTGAAGTTTGCCGTAAAACGACTCATTCGTCCATAAAAATTGATTTTCGACTGAAAAACACTACACCGCCATTACTTTGTGAAATCACAAAAATGTTATTGAAACTGATAACGTTTGAAAAACGCAAAAAAACGCAATTTTAAAGACTTTTTTCGTATAAAGAAATTTCCGAAAATGCTTTGTTTTCGATATACTAGGTGTTGAAATTGAATTTTAAAAGGTCATTTTTTTAAATGCTTTTAAAGGGGATGTTCAACATAGAGATCTTTGTATTAGGTATTGTTTTCGCAAAAAAGTATAGGGTTAAATCGAAATTCTTCTCTGTCGTGAATCTTTTCTTCGTAGTTTTAAGCGAGTCACAGCACGCCAGGGTTGGCAAAAAACATGTTTTTTTTTAAATTAAACAAAACAAACAGTTTTTATTAATTTAATCATGTTTAAATTGTTTTAAACATGTTTTTTTCTTACTTAATTAAAAACATGTTTAAAACGTATTAAACACTGTTTTAAACATGCATTCTCTTGCAAATTACTGTGTATTAGTGAAAATAAATACGAGTAGATGACGCAAAGCGTAGCAGTTTCCTAAAAATGCCTAGGTGACTACGATTGCCTGTTGTCATTTGTATTCGATTTACGCGACAATTTTAGTTATTATGAGCCGGCTTTTCTTTTCTATTTTAAGCGAAAATTAACTCTGTTCTTAAAATCCAAACCAATCACACACTGGTCACTGGGTGGATTTTAGCTAATATCTACTTTAACAAAGAGAATAGGAACCTACCTTGCATGCTTAAAGTTTAAGTTCAACAATTACAATGACTAGTAGAAGAAATAATGCAGGATGGAATGACTTCGACAAAATTAAGGTGCAAAATAGTACAATGCGAGCTCGATGCAAGAAGTGCAAAAAAGTAAAAATATTTTATTTCTTGTTTATTGTTTTTTATATTCCCAAGTTCTGATAACTATTTGTTCTATTATGCTATATATATAATTATCTAGTAAGTGTTGAATGAACGTCTTACTTATTGTTTTGTTGTATTGCACCAGAAATACAAATTTTTGTTATAATAGGGTTAAGATTTTTATTTGTTGTTTTAAAATGTTTGTAATTTATAGTTACAGAAAAAATGTTAAGTTTGTTATTAATTTATATCACTGTTGTATCGATAAAAAACTGGGCCTGGTTATGAATTCAATTCATTTTACTTCCACATCCAACGGATTTTAAAATGGTCGAAATCGCAAAAAAAACAAAATTTAAGCAAAAACAAATTTCTTGTCTGTGTGTGTGGACACGATAACTTTCGAAAGACTTAATATATGAACTTGAAATTTGGCAAACGTATAAATCTCAACTACCCAAACCGACCTATTGTTTGTGGGGTAAGTATGGTACCGGGAAGGGGCCGAAATTGGGGGGTAACTACTCTTTTTGCAATTTTTTTTTTCGTTTTAGTTTGTGATTATTAGTATAACTGCGAGTATTATTTGTTCTTATAAATTTCCGGTGCAGCAAACTGTTTAGAAGATATTAGCAAAAAAGCGTCATTTAAAGAAAACGATTTTTCCTAAATATCTCCGAATATATTTAATATATTCAAAAAAGGAAAATACCATCAGATAGGAAATACAATCTCCCACAAAAAGTGTTTTAGAAAATTTATCCAAAATTTTGACATTTTCGAAATATTTCCAAAAAAACTATTTTGGACCTTGCTCGTACGGTTTTTTTAAATTTTGATATTATATAGAAAATTAAATTTCTGATCAGAGAGTACTCTTGTATTTTTTTTAAGTTAATAATTCTCGAGTTATATGTAAAAAACCGATTTTAAAAATTTATATATTTTTGCTAATATCACGAGGACTGTTTGTCTTAGAAAAAATGTGTAGAAGAAAAAATTCCCAAAACCTGATTACTAATCGTATAGTATAATAAATAAAAACGTAAATGTCATTTTGACAATTGGATGAGGAAGTATTGATTTAATTTGCAGCGGTTTTTATGCAAATGTAAGGTGACATTATGTAGATATGTAATTACTAATAATCCTGTTTATCTATTTGTGGAGGGTAATAATTAATGAATCACATACAATAGTGGTTAAAAAACACTGTTTAAAACATTAGTAAAAAACACTGTTTAAAACAAATGATTTAAACATTTGTTTAAAACAAGGTTTTAAACAGAAGCGTTGYTTTAAACAAGTTTAAAATATTTTGTTTTAAACATCTTGTTTTAATCATGCCAACCCTGCAGCACGCTACTAACTCAGGCAGGGACCTCTAAATATTCAGTGTATCTTCCCAACATAGCTTTCCCAACAGTACAATTCCAGTTACAAGATATGTAAGTTCTACACAGCGTAGGCCTGGGTAAAATTTTATTAGACGATCACTCAAATTAATATCTTCTATTGAAAACACAAAAAGTAGGGTATAGCGACAACCTTATATAAAAGGAAATTTAATTTAGGAACTTGCCACGTAGAAACTGTTATTTCATTCAATTTAAAAAAATCAAGTTATCCTTGCTTGAATTTGTTTAGAGTCTAAGCCTTATGTCGTGTGATAATTATTCTCTTAAGCTCTGCGAAAATCATATTTTTCACAAAATGACTGATAACCTCATAGCATCTGAAGATTGACTATGTATGGTTAAAAAAGTCACATTAAAATTCAGAAAGGAATCAAAAAATGTAATAATATATAGGATGTTAAGTTTAAAATAGCAGAATTGGAGCACCTTGTAAAAAAATATTCTTAAAATATGGTTCTCGACAATTTGAACAAGTTTAGTAGTCTTTTTTCGCATTGTGAACGGTAGAAGGGTCACGCATAATTTTCTACTTTAATCGAGAATGGCATATATTTGTTTTAAGTATATCCTTATCTACATAATTCTGCGTCTAGTTATGGATCTGAAAGCGACATAGGACATATGGCTTGAAAAATGTAGTACGGCGTCTAAACTGAGATCAGAATGGGAGAACTCACAGGAAACAGCGTCAGTTAGTAAATAGAATCTTATATTTAATTTCACACATGGGTTCCTGGGCTTTGAATATTTGAATGAAATAACTGACCCGGTAATTTTCGATAAAGTACCGGCACAGAAATCAACAATTGGGGAGCAAGTGGACCATTTATACACATAGCCTAATCTTAAAAGCATACACATAACCGATTATTATTCATTATTAGGTATGTAAAATACAATACTGTAGAAGTATATTTACTGTTAAAATAAGCATAATTTCGGAGTATTTATTTACGTCGAAGTAACATGTAGCCTTTGTTTTGTTGTTGTTTTGAAATTGATTTTGACAATAATAATGCAAGTTTCCAAGCAGCGACACTACTTATACCTTTCACTGCAATTACCTATTATGGATATTGTTAAATTAAGTTCTGATGGAGGATGGTCGCAGACAGCGGTGTGTTGCATACACTGTATACAGGTGTAGTGATAGTAATAGTAATTTATCATTCATCTATTATACGATGCGTCTTTAAGCAATTGTACAGGGTTTCTATAAATGATTCATGCAATGCGGGCGGCGTTGATTTCTGAATTCTTTGTGCTGCCTTTTTGTAATTGCTGCCAAGGTGCAATATTCACGGCGATAGTAGTTGAAGATTGCAGATCAATGTCACACCACAGCTCCGAAATGTGAGCTTTCTTCAACCTTAAAGTTGATCATCCCACAAAATATTACAGAATATGTTGAAAATACACACTCTCAGACGTTTTCTCAAATTAAAATATATCAAATAGTTAAAAAATCGACAAATATACGTCACTTTTGTGAGAGGCGGCAAATTGATTTAATCGATAATTTCTATAAGCGTCCTGGATGCATGAATCAATTATAGAAACCCTGTATATAGCATAGTACAAATAGATTTACCGAGTTAGGCAACATGAAACTGGTGTGCTCTTGTATATGAAGAAATTATTCTATACTTATGTATAATTTGTTCTCTAAACGCATTCCGACAACTTTCTGTTTGTTGTAGGTTAGTGCTTATAGTGATTCCGAAAAACAAATTTTGTTTTTCGCTTGATGTGGTCAACGTCAAACAATGTCTCTTCTTCGTTGACCCTGAATACGCTTGCTGTAAACCAAATTTTGTTGTTTTTTAATAACTGTTTTTAATTGGCTTTTAGATCTTCATTATTTAGGGCTTTTATAAAACATGTGGTGTCATCTGCATACAAGTATATTAAAACATCTTTTAAATTTGTTTCTAGGTGGTTGACATAGTTTATAAACAACACCGGGCCTAATATCGATCCCTGAGGTACAACATTACAAGAATTTTTAACTTAACCTGACCGTTCGTTGTTCCATAGCACTTGCTGTTTTCTCTGTAAGATGCTGTAGAAGTTCAGCTTATCTTTGCTCAGTCACCGCACACTGCACGACTAGTAACTGAACGTGTGGATGAGAATATCGTTCGAAGCACGCAGTCTAGCGGGCATTTTCGTCGTCAACCGATACCAGAGACCCTTCAAGAATTACGTTCAGCCCTTTATTTGTAAAAAAAATCACAAATGTATTTAGTAGCATTGATTAACTCAATGCCAAGAAGGTCAAGTAATTGATGATCGAAGGAGCCATTGCTATACATTACATTCCGTTGCGAAATGACTAATGGATTGTCTTACCTCTGGATAATCTGCAAGGGCCACCAGGAGATCGTCTTTCGCCAGGCAGAATAGGTCTGAGTAGCCGAGAGATCGTACGTTGGCCGTGCGGCGGTTTCCTGTCCTGTTTCCTGCAATGTCTAGAACGCTGACCTCTCCGAATACCGATCCCGCCCCTAGGGTAGCCAGGACTGTCTTTCCGTCATCGGCGACCACCTGGGATATTATTATACTATACTATATTATATTATTTTAATATTCAGTTTCCAAATCATGCAATAGAAACATTATTATTACTTGTGTATGAAAACCAAAAAACAAAATCTTTTACAAATAGTTGGATTTAACGTTGCGATACCATCTCTCAGAACCGAACTCACGTGATGACAAAGCTACCTAGCTGCAGTAAGGGGTACAATTTTTTAAAAGAAGTCTTCCGTATTCTGCCAAGTTTTTTGCAGTCGAGCAAATTAAAATTTTTATGCTATGCTGTCTCTAAGGGTCATTTAAATTTTTTTCATATGCTAGTATCTAGGCAAAACCAGTTCTGAATCATGCTGTCTGCACAAGACCTAAACTGCACTGACGAGCTTTTAATATGCAAAACGGTTCCGTTTTGAGTTAGTTCTGGTGCAAACATCCTAGCATAGACATACATTTCAATAATTTGGTTTATATTCAAAGGGTACCAAATTTATGCAATAATTGCTATTACAGGTTGCCGGATCGATAATACACTAATTCCAATAAAACTTGACCTCACATAACTCATACCATTGCTTTGGTATATAAGCAAAACCAGTTCTATGCCGTGTTGTCTACACTAGACCTAAACTGCACTGATGAGCTGTAATGACAGCGAAATAGTACTATCTGCAGTTAGTTGAGGTGTAGACAGCACAGCATGGGCATGCATTTTCATTATTATATACTTAATATTGACGCAAACTGACGTATTCACTTAAAATGATCCATTTCAGAAAGTAAAGTACTGAAAGTTCCTGCTGCTGGTGGTTACTAAGATATAACTAATTAGCACATAGTACAAAGATAACTTGGATGGAGAATTTACTCTATCTGGATCGACACTTATTAAGAACTGATCAAATTCCTGTTATTATTGCCACTTCTTACTAACGATTATGATGATCAATTTTTTCATAGTTAGCATAGTTCTAACAAATAACATAATTATGAGATTATTCTTATGTGTGGAAAATTTACTAGATATAGCGTGTAAATATTTGCCTGTGTGTGTTGGCTTTCCGTATATTTTATGACTTAACTGACCATTGTTTTTTTTTGTAAATTGGGATGTATAAGAAAGGCAAGCTACGATTTTTTTAAACCCCATTGTGAATTTTATATTAGTATTTTGAACATTTAAATAATTTAGAAACCTATTTAATTTTAGCGTATCGAGGGACCAGTGGCCAAATAACAAAAGTATATCTACATTCAACATTTTGGTTTAAACTGAAAACTGTTTGCTCAAAATTTCTCATAAACAAATTGCACACTGTAATGTCTGTACACAGTTGTAGACAGAGATTAGCTTTTTGGGGTTTGAAGGCCAATGGCTAGGAACAGACGGTCAGATTATCAAGAAATGTAAAAAACAGCAGCAGTAGTCGTTTGCTATAGTAAAGGTTGTAAAATTACTGTCGGGAATTAAAACGTTTAGTTCAGTTAATATGGGACGTATTTTATTGTACCCTTAAACACTACACTTGCTTAGGACTTAAAGCTGAACCCAAGGCGCAATCTGTTTTTTGTTTATAAAAAATACCGTTCTATAAGAAACAAGTAAATGTTAAGCAGTGCTCAGATAATTTGGATAGACATATAGAGGATCTCCACTAAAAAGTATTGGTCTCATGTTATGAACGTTGAAAGCGTTGTTAAATCAAGTACTTAAAAAGACTTCCTTCTTAAGAAAAATAAAAATATTAACATAATATTCGTTATTTAGCGTCTGCAATATGCAACTCTCCATCAATTAATACATAAATATCTAAATAATTAGTAAGCAGTAATAATGGCAACTCTGTAGTAATAAATAATAATTACAGTAGTAAAATATAATCATTCTCGTTATAAAAAAAGTGTATTGACGTCACTTACCTGCAGTCTGCCTCGTTTAACGATGTACATTTCCTTGCCCACGTCGCCTTTCCTGCAGATGTAGTCGCCAGGAGAAAAAACCTGTGGAATCGAGCAGATGTGAAAAAAAGAACTTTTTCCGCGTTATGTTTAAATTGGAGCTACCCACTGAAATGCCTTTGCCTGCGGTATATTTATAAAAATATAATTGCTGTATCTGATAAAACCTAAMTTGGGAAGCCCTCATCATCCCATTCTCGCTTCGCTCTTGTTCATTTGGTAAACACGTAATGCTTTTTGAAGTGGAATATAATGTAGAAATTTTATTTATATATGAAGGATTGGTACAGTATCGAGATTTGTTTTTACTGCTCCGTAAAATGTGTCCATTAATTTGTCGTTAAGTACTGACAAGACGCCTTGTTTGTTTAGCATTAGTATATCTATAATTTTAAAAGAAAAGTTACTAGTTCAAGCATTCTTATTTCTAAATCTGGCATTTTTAAATTCTCACAATCACACCAAATTATTATTTTTTACGGTTTGTGAAGAATGTGTTCCGTTTTTTGACTTAGACAGTTACTACATGACAAAACAAGTGAAACAGTAAATAACAAATTTGATTAATTGAAAATAGAAAACTAATTCGTTTCTCCAAATGGATATTAATATTCATTGCTTTTCTTATATATTAAACGGCTCCAAGTATTTTTCAATTTATTAAATATTTGGCTAAGCGCTTTCGACTAAAATATAGCTATCGTTAGTAACATTTACGTCTAAAACAAATTTCACAAGAAAATCTGGCGTCAGAATGAAAGCAAACAGATTGGACCTCAAAAAAAGTACAGCTTACATGTCAGCAACAGAGAGATTTTAATGATAAAATAAACAGTTTAATATGTGGCAAATAAAATTGAAAAAATAATTCAAAATGGTTAAATCCTGGTCATTTATAATTTTGTATATTTCCAAAATTTCTAAATAATTTGGTATAAATATTTGTTACAAAGCTGTAATGAATTTAAATTGATTAAGATAGTAGGATGTTTGTGTAATAATAAAACCTTATCAAATGAATTTATTGTAACATCAGTATTTTTATATATTTTCTTGAATAATACCTTCCGTTGTCAAACACTTGCAACAAATTTTAAATTATTTATGACTATATTCAAAACCATAAAATTTACTTTAAAACTAGCCATCTATGGTTGAATTCGCTCAAACCATACGTAAGCTATGCCAGTTTGAAGATTTTAAAACTTTTGTTTTTCAAATAAAGTTTGTTAAAAAGGAAACAGAATATAATGAGTTTATCTTAAACCAATGCGGTATACAACCTTTTGGAGAAAGAAACGATATGTCATATTAAAGCGCCACCTAGCGGCAAAGTTACGTACTTCATAATATTTTAAATTAAATCTCCGTGACCATATCTGTTTAAAGAAATACCTCAGGGATCTAGCTTCTAGCACAACTAATTTCCAAGACACAGCCGCTCTCCAGTCTTTAACTGATCACCCTGTATATATACGAATCACTTCGCTAAAACGTTTTTATGTGTTGTAGCTGTTTAGGTGAGCTGGTTGAATCGTACCATATATTTTAATAAACATTTGACACATCAAGTGTATATAATTTAATTATAGCATTATTAATAAACACTGTTATAGTTTTAAGAGCTATCACTATATAACGGACGTTATTCCGCTTTCATTCATACTTTTCACACCCATTCAACTTTTGACCCATTCTCGAAACGCGAAACCCTGCTGTTCTACGAGAGTGTATTGTATCCATTTGTAGTCCATTTTCCTTTGAAAGCGCCGATGTCCAAATCTAATTATTTTTATTTCAAAAAGGCTGGGTACCGAATGGTGGTTCGTACGCGAGGGGCATAAATGCAATAATCAATCTCGGTGGCAAGGTTGCCACATTTAATTCTCCTAAAAGACCGAAATTTATTTATTATTGTAGACTAGCATAAGATTTGTGTTCTAGTTATATATATTAAACAAACTGTATATTAAGTGTATTAAGCGACGGCAGCATAATACAGATTAAAATTATAGGTTTATACTGCTATGATGAAACGTAACAAAAAATTCATTAAATTTTCAGTTTTGTAACCTTATTGTCATTAGTTTATACTTCAGACGTAAGCAAACGAAAGTATCGCAACGATTGAATAAATTCATTTCTAATCAATATGTCAGCATAATAAATTAATGACTTATTGATAAATTTCGAACTCAAAATATACCATTAATCTGTGGCAATTCTCATCATCTACAACTTTACCCTAAATGACAAATAAATTTACACTACTTTCCATAAATATTTAAGGACTTAACACAATGTCATTTTAAAAGTCGTGCTTGTTCCTACGAACTTGTTAATATAAAATCAAGTGAAAATCAGTTTGTAACATTTGTAATTTCGACAACACTGCTACATTTGAAAGCAAACTAAATTACGCCTGCGTTGTTTTCGGTCCTTGTACGCGTTTACCGGGTATCCCCGATTGCTATTCCCTGTGCTACAAGCTAATCCCTGTGTAAATAACTATTCCTTTTCTTATTTGGCAAAGCAAACAATGACTTACAAGTGACGAAATTGGTTTGTTGTCTCATTGCTTTCTTGATTGAATATTGTGGAGGAGGTAGCCGCTTAGCAGAAATTCTTAACAAAGAGATCAGCATATCTCTTTTCATTTTGTTTGACAAATAACATTTCCTTTTCAACGGAGATGTAGCAATCTCGGCCGGCAAATTAAATTTCGGAGTACAAATATGCAATGTACATCAAGAACCCACACACATTATATCACTCGTAAATTAAAAAGACAACAATATTTTTAGCTACTGCCTAGAGTTAAAGTTATCGTGAATTATAAATTTAGAGGTATTTCTACAATCAAACGTAACGGTCTTAAATAATAAATTGCATTGACGCAGCCTTTTGATGGCAATTCTCGCAAAATTTTCAGTATAACATGAATAGCCAAGTAAATAGCCTAACGAGTATAATGGTATAAACGCTAATTTGAAAGGGTTTGGAAACTATGAGCAAAGATTTTTATAGACCTTTCAAAATATCTAAAAGATTATAAGCTAAAATGAGTTGATAATTTCGCAGTTGTAACAAAAACCGTAAACTCGGTGTTGTTTGACCAATGTTTCAAAAAGAATGAGCGGGTTGGAAGATGTGCAAGAGACGAATTTTGGTCTCCTTTGGAGCAACACGTTCTTAAAAACATTTGCTCTGCGTGGTTGTCAGTTGCAACAATTTATTATCAGACTATATAACTTTGTTACGAATAAATATATTTTTCCATTAAGTGGTAATTAGATGTTTCTTGACCATTACTATCCGTGATTTGAACTAGAAAGTTATCTTTCGCAAATAACTGCTACTAAATCGACAACCAACTGCATACAATGACAGAAATATGAATAACGCCCAAATAGTTTGGACAGTACTGATATAACTAACTAGCTGTTTACACATTTTACACATGCGTCAATGACCTCTGAACATTAAAATTGAACGAATTGTTTCAAGCATAGATTTTACTTGTTTGCTGTCTATAATAAGTTATCAAGACAAACTGAGTGCAATCTTTTCAGACTCGCGCCAATTCATGTTTTTATTGGGATATTAGTAAACATGTTGGGAAAAGTATTTTGAAAAAACCCGATGTTTGCTGCATATCACTCCATTCCAAACGTCGAACGAATATCAAGGCACAAGGCTTAAAGTCAAATGACTTGTGGAAATGCATCTTCTATACGTTTGTGCGCTTGCTCGACTCGGCGGGAGCACTGCCGATGCCGTGCCCCCAGATGTACGCAGAATTAAATTTTGACCCAATACAACAGAAAATCTTCATATGGTTCTATTTGAGATAAGAAAGATATTTGAGTTTAAAGTTGACTAAATTGAATGAGCAATCATGACTACCGTATGGATACTTAACAAAATACGAAGATGCTGATAAGTTGCATATTAATAGCCCTTTTGGAAAGCCAAATATTATTTTTTCAGTATTTGCTTAATTTCAAGTTACTGAACCTTAAAGTAATCTATGCAGATGTCATTAAAAAAACTAGATTTATTTGGAACAGTTGAATTTAGATATATATGACCTTGAATTGATTTGAATTGAATTGAATTAATTAAATGCCAACATTCAAAACCTTTCAGTTTTTTACGAACGTAGACTTTCGCGGCCAGAGTTAGATTGAAATCTTAGTCTTTTGGGGTTAGACCGTTTATATAGGGTGTACAACAGAAGCCTTTAGTTAGAAGTAGGTATATGGGAAAATAAAAAATTGAAAGATTGAAATCTTAGTCTTTTGGGGTTAGATCGCGACTGATTTAGGAATAAGGTCGACGTTTCGCCCGTCCTTGTAAGATCAGGACAGGAATAAGGTGTATGATATATGGTGCAAACCTGACGCGAGGACTGAACCAAATCCCAAGGAAGAAAAAGTATTTACCTGGCGCTACGAGGGGGTGGGGATGCTTGGACGGCAGAGGTGGGAGATTGTGAAAGTGGGGATAGCCGTCGCGTGATTAGGTATCAAATGGTAGACAGATGAAAACTGTCTTCGCGGTTTAGATTATTGGGATATTTGGAAATTTCTATGGCTTCTCGGAATTTTCTGGTTGTGAAAAAAGGGACTTTCGCTAGAACTTACACACTGTCAAACAAAATATTGTGCTCCGTTTCATGTTGATGTTCAGCTACTGCTGAGTAGGTGATGTAATGTAGCGTTTATATTCATTAAGCCTGGTTTTAACGGATCTACCTGTTTCGCCGATATATACGGCACCGCACGAACAAGGGATGCTGTAAATACCTCTAGAAAATAGAGGATTTATTTTGTCCTTCGGAGATGGAAGAACCTGTGACATGTAAGAAGAGGGCTGGACGATAGTACGGATTAGTTCTTTCTTAAGAATTGTGCCAATTCTGTCTGTGACATCTTGAACATAGGTAAGTAAAGCAGTCGATCTATAATTTGGGGGTTCGAGAGTTAGTTTGGATTTTGGGTAAAGATGACGATTAATTGCAAATTGCAATTCACGGTTATTAAACCCGTTGTTGGCCAGACTGACGCGTAAGTGTTGTAATTCACTTCGAAGTTTGTCCGGTTCAGAAATTGATACAGCCCAGTTAACAAGAGAATTTAGGACAGAACGCTCTCGTGACATATGGTGATGAGAAGACGCGTGCAAGTACCGATCTGTGTGAGTGGCTTTGCGATAGGCAGAGTGGCCCAAACGACCATCTGGTAGACGAGTGACAAGGACATCAAAAAATCGGATAGAACTATTGCTTTCGATTTCCATCGTGAATTTTATATCGGAATGTTAAGAATGAAGGTGATCTAAGAAAGTCGTTAGGGTATTGGATCTGTCAGGCTATATAATGAAAGTGTCGTCGACATAACGAAGCCAGATTTTAGGTTTCAGGTCTGATGACTCTAAAGCTATTTGTTCAAAAGCTTCCATGAATGTTTGCCACGCATAGGTGTACCAGAAATTTGCCGGTAGAATTGACCATGAAACGTGAAATATCAGGCTGATTATCCCGGGATAATAATTGACGGATGATCGCCACGGATGCTGGAAATGGAACTTTAGTAAATAAGGACGTGACATCGAAACTGACCAGAATGTCCCCTGGGTCGAGGGTCAGTTCGGATAGAATACTTACAAAGTGTTTGGAATTGAGAACATGTGAAAATGTTTTTCCTGTGTAGTTCTTCAGAAGATTCACTAAGAATTTGGCGATATTATGAGTGGGTGATTCGATAGTGCTAACAATGGGCCTAAGTGGAATTTCTTTTTTATGAATCTTTGGAAGACCATATAGACGAGAGGGTTTCAATTCCTTTGGAGCTAGCATTTTCCTGATATCTTGAGGGTACTGCTGGGTTCTTAGGCATCGAATTAAATTCCTTTTCAATTCTTGGAGTTGGGTCATAAGAAATGGGAGTGTATGACCCATCTTGCAAAAGATTGTTGATTTTATCCACATAATCGAAAGTATTAAGGACTACAGTCGCGTTCCCTTTATCGGCCGAGAGGATGGTTATCTCTGAATTGTATTTGAGATTTTTGAGAGCAATTTTCTCATTTTTGGAAAGATTGGATGCGGGAAGTTTCAGTTTTTGAGGAACCTTGGTTGTTTCAAAACGGATGCGGTCCGCTATATCCTTGGGTAGGGGTTGAAGGCATGATTCTACACAACTGATTATTTGCTCGAAAGGAGCAATAGCAAAATTGAGGCCGTTGGCAAGGTGTTGTCTGACTGGGAAAAGGGACAGGAAGACAAATTAACCACGTTTTTTGGGTTTGGCATGCGGGACTGCCTTTAAGGTGGAACTAGAGAGTGGAATTTGTGTATATGCATTTCATTACAAATTTCAAGGGTTCTTTGGGCTTGTAGAAAAGTAATTTGATTGAAAAATGACCAATCAATKTGAATGTGGGAAATGGACAATCTAAGATGAAGATTTCATAGATTGTGAGCTAAAAAGTCGAGTTCTCGTCGAGTGGTGGAATGCGTTCCCGCAGAAGAGATACACTTGTCCATCTTAGAATTTTGCTAGATTACCACGTGGAGAACTGGTTCTTGATTCCTAGGAACTTGAAAATTACTATTGTCCCGACAACGGATAAGTAAAGTAAGGGTTGAAATCAGTTTAGAACTGTGGCAGAGTTTGGAGAATTGTGAGGTTTTGAAAGTGATATCCTCCCCATAGAGGTCTTCTCTCATCACTATATATTACAAAAGCGTTCTGTCTGTATAAATTTTTGAACCGGACAAACTTCGAAGTGAATTACAACACTTACGCATCAGTCTGGCCAACAACGGGTATAATAACAGTGAGATACAATTTGTAATAAATCGTCATCTTTACCCAAAATCCACACTAACCCTTGAACCCCCAAATTATAGATCGACAGCTTTACTTCCCTATGTCAAGGTGTCACAGACAGAATTGGCAAAATTCTTAAGAAAGAACTCATCCGTACTATCTTCCAGCCCCCTTCGAAAATGTCACAGATTCTTCCATCTCCGAAGGACAAAATAAATCCTCTATTTTCTAGAGGTATTTACATCATCCCTTGTTCGTGCGGTGCCGTATATATCGGCGAAACAAATAGATTCATTACAAGGCTTAATGAACATAAACGCTACATTAAATCAGGTCTCTACACACRCTCAGCAGTAGCTGAACGTCAACATGAAACGGKGAACAATATTTTGTTTGACAATATGTCAGTTCTAGGGAAAGTCCTTTTTTTCACAACCCGAAAATTCCGAGAAGCCATAGAAATTTCCAAATATCCCAATAAYCTAAACCGCGAAGACGGTAGCRCCAGGTAAAACAATATCCAATGTTTACAAACTCTTTCTTCCTTGGGATTTGGTTCGATTCGCACGTGTTTCTCGCGTCAGGTTTGCACCATATTCCATACACCTTATTCTTATCCTGATGATGCCCCTTACAAGTGCGGGTGAAACGCCGACCTTATTCCTAAATCAGTCGCGATCTAACCCCAAAAGACTAAGATTTCAGTCTTTCAGTTTTTATTTTCCCATATACCTACTTCTAACTAAAGGCTTCTGTTGTACACCCTCTATAAACTTGAACGTGGCTTAAGATGAACTTGCTTTATAAAGTTTGTTTTCACTGGACTCCCCAAGGGCTATTGTATTACATAGAAATAGTTAAATGAACGGCGTATATACACTGACCCTCGCAACTTAGTACAAACCCAAATGAAACATGAAGTAGTATTTGTTAATGAAGCGCGCATAGTTTACCTGCAGCCTGAGTTTGAGGACGAGGGCCTCGAGCAGTCCGGGCTCGCAGTCCTGGAATATCCGAACTTTCCTCAAAGTGTCCAGATGCACCCTAATGGCTATCTCGGCTTTCAGCTTGTCCGGTAAGGCAGACAGGACGCGTTCCTCGTCCAGTGCCCCGCTCTCTGCCCAAGTGTAAGCAAACCACCTAATCACTCTGGCCTCCAGCTCCCTGCCGACCTTCCTGAAAGGCACGTCGGAACCATACATCAAATGTCGCGGTTGCGAATTTATTCTGAGTTGAGTTGTTAGGGTAGTTTCAATACTTCTGTCGTGCAAAGGGGCACGTAGCTAAGCTTTGAGTAATTACATTGGGTTTTTCGGCTTCGGCCTTACATAAGGATCTCCTTAATAGTAAGACACAGGTTAAACCAGAGGACCGTTGCGGATTTTTATGCTCTTTAGAAAAACTGAAATATCTATTTTAAATTATAGATTGTAACTTTTAAACTGGCAACAAATAAAAGAGAAAAATCCATCCTCTCAATGCAGTTTTACAAGCTATCAAGTAGTGATAAGTGATAAGCATATACATATTTGGAGGTAAAAAATGCTAAAATTATATTTAGACTATATAGTATTGCTTTTTCTCACAAATGTATAGTGTTGAGGCGCAGCCGAATATACAATAATGTGGCAGGCACAAAAAATTAAAAAAGCACTTTATTACTAGTTATTTTTTTATTTTCTTCACGCCCTTTATGACACCATTTCTTTGATTACACTTTGCTATAAGTGTTTGTCAACTGTATTTTACAACTGCTCAAGCAAAACGGGTAATTAGTGTACTTAATTATTAAAATACTATTTTGGGAATTATGCGAATCAAACAAGGTTGCGCGTTACTAATGTGATGACCGAGCGTTAGTACTCAAGCAGCAGATTGGGCTCATGAAAATCAACAGCCAGTTTTGGGAACCTGCTGCGTGGAAATCAAATACAAATTTTAATGGAGAAAGTTCATCACAAATTTTGGGAGCTGTTGCTGAACCGTCAAATACAAGGTCTAATGTACAGCACATCCAACAAATAGTAGATAACTGGTCATCATCTGACCAGGAGCCGCTAACGCGCAGCAGCCAATAAGCATCCAATTCATTTAGTCAATTCAACACATCTGTGAAACTAACTCTTAACTGTGGTGGTACCGTTTCGGTTAGTATTTCTGCAGCTAAACGTAATTTAGGAACCAAAACTGAAGTAACAACTGTGTATATAGTCCTAGTGTCGTTAGGTGCTAAAAAGGGGAACAGAAGAAGCAAGATAGGCAAGGCAGAGATACTGACTAGCACCACTATTAAAACGAAACAGTTCCAAAAATTGAACGCCGTCAAGTCAAGATTGATGCAAAAGGGGTTTCTACCTAAGAAACATTTCAGTCTCACACATGTAAATCCCATAACTTAGAATGGATTATCCGATTTCAATCTGATAATGAAAGCGGGTATACAATGCAGTAGACATGACATCCTCACTAAAATTTTCGAGGTAGTAGCTGCTGTGGCGTCATCTTGAATGTGGAGAAGCACATCACCTTTAAAGGAGGTCACTTTCAGCTATCCTATCCGGATTTTAAACGAACTTTATAGTTTAACGCGTTCAAAAGTTAGGACGGAGGAGAACTTAAAACGTGCAGGAATGTTTTCAGTGGCTTTAAAATGACTGACGCCATCTTGAATTTTGAGAAAAACACTTCAATTGTGAAAGGAACTATTTTTTCAACTATCTCGCCGCGTTTTATCAGAACTTTCTTTTCAATGGTTAATTGGGGGGGGGGGGGGATTTTTATATGCGCACTATATGCAATACTMCTGCATATTATGATAKTATTCGACCCAGAATCTCACTAGATGTATTGAGTGTTAATTTCATAAAAGTCATCAAGTCGMTTATGATTTCTTGACCGACAAAGACGGAGCGAAAAAAGGACGCTCCTATCGTCAATTACAATTCACGCCTTGAGTTTTTGTTGACGCAGAGTAAGATTGTGTTTAAGTTTATTAYCCAATTATAAATTATTAAACGGTATAGGACKCAGTTTCTACATAAATAACACTAAAAATTGACGGCTGACAGACGTCACAGGTTGCCAACTTCCCACATTTTTCCCACCGTTTTCTGATGTTTTCGCGCTTTCTCCTTGTCCATCAACTGTTGAGCCGGTTGAGCGTGGGAAACATTTTATTTCAGCATTTAATAATTTATTTCTAATTATAACTGTTATGCCAAAATACGTGAAAATGTTAGTCAAAGTCATCGGCCACTTGATGACGTTTTTAATGAATACCCGATACCTCTATAGTAGTAGGTAGTATGCCTATATTAAAGTACGGAAAATTACTTTTACACCAATGAAATTTAAACCGAAACGTAAGCTATATGAAAAAAACAGGTTACTTTCATGTTGTCTACACGTTAGCGAGAGATTGACCAAATTCACTAAGATTCCTATATAGCAACCTTAATTTGTAAATGATTAATCCCAACAATTTGAAGTTAATGGTTAGGGAACTTTCATCTGTAAATACCACTGTATTAGTCGGGTAAACGCATACATACTGCAGTGGACTCGGTATGACTGCAAAATTCAGAAGGATAAGGAATAGTACCATTAATGAATGGTATACGTGCCATCTTCCGAAACAATAATTTTTCAATAACATGTTGGCTTAAAATCTTTTGAGTTATTTAACCCCACATTTTGCTTACCTGAACGCCATGTACTGTTTAACACCGTCCATGCGATTTTGGAAATCGACTCTGGCAACATTCATATTGGATATCATAGAACCGATATTACCAACAATGGTGGCGAAAATTAATACGCCGGCTAGGAAGTCCGCTACAACGAATAGGTATTCGGCGTCGTTCTCCGGAACGGGGGTTTCCCCTATTGTGGTCAGGGTCAACGTTGACCAGTAAAAGCTGTAAACAGATAATATACACAAAATTAACTAATTAAACATATACCGGGGGTTTTAATCCTGAAATTCAGTACGCCCTCTCTACCCTGTACAATTCCCTTGAAAACTGTCATCAAGGAATTGCCCGACAGGAGCAGCATAATAAAGAGGAGTTCGATGTTGTCCATGGTATGGAAATTGATTAGTGTGTTTAGTATATCGAGATAAAGCTAACCGTTGAGATTTTTCTCAAGGAAGGAAAAAACTTCCGAACTACGATATGATTACCTACTATCCCAGCCCACCTACTAAATTTTTTGGCCTCTGGGGGTGAACTTCCCGTATCAAGTAAGAGTTAAAAAATGTAGACTTGTCTGGCAAGCAGGTATTTTAAAGTAAACTTGGATTTTGTTAATAGATACTTCCGTTTAATGTTCACAGAATTCCCGTCCTCTATATCTAAATCGTTTGCATTTAATTTAAACGTCAAGTGAATTTTGAAAGGTGTAACTTATGTTTGTGGAAAATTCTGGAGAGTGATAACATCATCCAGTCTCCCCAAACTTTACAATAATTTCCAAAACGTACTTGTAAAGGTCTGAAGCTGCGAGCACCAGCAGCTCTAGCGCGTTCGTTATTTTTGTTTAATAAATTCACAATTTCTGCATGTTCTTGGAAGATAAACGCCATTTGGTATTGATAACGTTAGATAGCAATCAATTACAAAATTTTATTTATACGGTCATGAAGTTAAGCAACACGAAAAAAATAATATCGATTAAATTATTTCAATTTTAATGCATTAGTGGTCCGGTGTGATGTTTTCGCTTTCTTAAAATAACAAACTTGGTTTAGCAGTTGCAAAAAATATTATAAATTTGATCAATATGAACTTTTAAGGAAATGCAAAATTTCAGTGTTTAGTTATTCAACATTGCCTGAAAAAATAAATTTTCGACGAAAATTGATGGTTTTTTAACGCATTTTTTATAAAGAGCTTTGAAATACCTTCGAAGTGAGCCTTTCGTCTCCGCAGACGTGTTCAAAAATTAAGGGTGACAACTAGAGGGTTCTGACTGTTTACAATGTTATATCATAAAAAATAAGACTAGAAATGTTTCAAGACCTCATACTGAATTAATGGGGGTAATTCGTTTTCATCGAAACACCCGGTATCTATATACATTGTAAAATGTTTTGTACAGTATTAATACGTAAGACGGTGATGTTTTCAGTTTGAAATTATAGTAATAAGCATAACAGTTCTTTTGGTTTGAAGGCTTCCGTGGTTGTTGTCGATGACATGTTGTTTCAGGCCTACTTCTGAGGAAGACATCGACATGAGTGTCGAAACGTCAAGGTCTAATAACCAACGTGGGAACCAGCCCGGAAAACAACATGTCATAATAGTTCTGTTCCGTAATACGTGAAAAGTATAAAACGTCAAATCATACGTATCGTATACCTAAGGAACGATGTACGATGTACAGATTAAAACGTGATGCCCTTTGCCCTTTAGAAATCCTAAGATAATGCACATTAATACTGCGCTGTTTTTTATTGTTTGAGGTATTTGTGATGGCGAACGTAATTAGTGTATGACTGATCACAAAGCATCCTTTGTATGCAAAACTGCAAGCAAGAGTCTCTTGTTGTCTGTGCATTATCCTTGTTACACGGTATCATAGGCGAAGGAGCACAAACGTAGTTCGCTACGAGGTTGGTTTACTAAAATAAAGCTTTTGAAATTAACTATGCATGAGATTATCTTATTTATCATTTAATTACGACCCCATTCTAACAGTCAGGCGCTTAGTTATGTCAAGCTTTTACCGATATATTGTCTTTTAATTAGGAGGTACAATTATCCACGGGCAATAAATCTAAAACACCAAATATTCATTTCATATTTGTTACTGTTTCGAAGAAACGGGCAGCTCCGAAACTAGAAAAAGATACAAGGGTGATACTCCAGTAGTTGAGTTAAAAGACAGCCTTGCCGCACAAAAGGTCTGATATCAGTTTTTTCCCAATTGTATAATATATATTGAGTCTAGTGAAAAGTCAAGTTTTCCCATTTGAAGCAACTGGGTCGCATGTTTTGTAGCCTAAAAGTTAATCGTATAAGATTCTTGCCTTTTTTGGTCTGTTTGGACTGTATTAGTTAGATTTAGAGGTTTGGTAGTTATTAACAAATATTAAGAACAMAATTTTGAAAAAAAACTACATTTTTTTCTAAATCCCTTAATATGAATCGGGACGTTCTTCTAACTTGTTTCAGTGAACAGTGATATTTTGAACTCAAGGCGCCTTCTATTTGTTCCATTTCATTTCAAACTAGAACTAGAAAAACTAGAGGTTGTGGGATCCGTCAAAAAGAAGAATTAAGATTAGTTGAAATGTCACTTTTAATGAAAACGAACCTTCTTCAACTGATAAAGAAAATACTGCAATGGTTCAGCTGAATTTTGGTAATTATGAAAAGGATTTCATCCAGAACAAAGTGGAGCTGACAACGGACATGAACATATGGATGAAAATTAAGAGAAAAATGAAAACACAATAATAAAGGATATAGAGAAGCAGTCATCGATGAAAGAAAAGAACTGACTACTACTACTATGGAGCAGGTCTGTTCTGTTCAATTTTGGAACCGATAAATTATGATCAAACAATGAAGAATGAAGAAAATCAGCAGAGGGAGAGAGAAGAATTGAGAGCACAAAAAGACAACAACACTTGGACTTTGCAACTACTACCTAAGGGAGCCGAAGTAATTGACACCAAAGGGGTTTTTTCGTGTAAAAACTGACGCGAACGGAAACGAGATAGGGTATAGAGCACGTCTTGTTGCGGGAAGTTTTACTTAACAAAAGGATACCGATGATACAGAGACAACCGCGTCGGTGCGGTGGTTAAATACAATTCGATACGTGTAGGTACCGCTCGCATTGACGGCAGAACACAATTTTGAAATCGCGCATTTTGATAATCAAACCGCGTTTCTGTCTGGTGAACTTCAAGAGGATATTAATTTACATGAAGCCAACTCAAGAATTTGAAGATCAGAAGCACCTAAGTTACGTTTGCAAATTAAAGAAAAGCTTATACGGCCATTGCGATATTGGAACTTGAAATTTGTAACCTTCCTTAACATTTACAGTTTCAAACAATTAAAAAGTGATCAGTGCGTGTTTGTCGGACAAAGTGGTGGCTATAAAATTTTATACATTGATGGACTTGTCATGTCACTGTTGCGAAGTGCCATTGACATTTTATTTTCTAATTTGGAAGAACATTTTGCTATAACGGCTGACAACGGAGAAAACTCGTCGGTCTTCATATAGTGCGTGACGAAGAAACCGGTACGATCCCGATAAATCAAGTGCCATACATGAAAAAGGTTTTGCGTAGGTTTAACATGGAGGAGGCCAAACCATCACCATTCCTGCAGATCCGGGTCTTCGTCTTAATCTATAATCAGGTGAAAGAAGCATCATTACAGGTACAGGTAAGCAAACCTTACCGTGAAGCCGTAGGCCTGTTAATATTCTTAGCAACTGTAAGTCGTTCTGATTTGCAGTGAACCAAGTAAGTAGGTTTTTGTACAATTGGGATGTTACGGATTGGGCAGCAGTAAATAAAATATTGCACTATTTAGAGTTCAGTGTCGATTGTGAACCTGTTTAAAGTAAAACAGGTGCAATTAAATTAGTTATTCTGACGTAGACAAGAGAGTAGGTTGTAGATAGATCGGCAACTCTAAATACAGTATCGCAATAGTCCGCCATTTTAGGGCAAAACAGTGGCGGCAAATTTAAATGTTTATAAAGGAGATGGGAGAGCGTACCAAACTATCAAACTTAACCATCCGAACCACAATAAATATTTATATACAAGTTCATATTCGGTTTTTGTTTTCTTAAACAAGGGATATTTCCGTTTCAAATCTTCATTAAATTTGTACTTTCTTTTTGGCATAGCTGGTATTTTGATCCAGAATCCAGTGTTAAGTTCTACAAAGTACGAAATACTGTTTTGTTGAATAGAACTAATCTTATAACAAATTCTTGCATGATACATGAATAACAAAGATAGAAGGATACCGAGTACTCCCTACAGACACAAAGTACAGAACACTGGAGATCGGAGTCGCGGGCGAAAGGGCAATGCAGTCTATGCCGAGCGCGGCCGAAAACCATCTCTCACTCGTCGACGTGTTTTATTTGTGAGTTCTCTAGCCCACTTATAACGTTAACCAAAAAGAGGACATTTTGTAAATAAAACCAGAATATATACCGGACAAAAATCAGAACGTCAGAAAGAGAACTTGTCCGGGTAAAATAGGCCGTCTGGTCATCGTATTTACAAATGATGACAAAGTCACTACCAGCTAATATAATTGCGATTCAAAACCGCACAAAAACCCAACAGTTAATAATGTTCACCCAAGACAAATGTCTTTTGCATTTTGTGCCCATGTGTGCATTATGCACAGGAGATCAACAATGGCACACCATAGTTTATTCTCGCCACCCTTTTATTTAAGCTTGTTGGATGGAAATTTCAACTAAATAACAAATACACATAGTCCTCTCCAAGGGCGAAACTATGATAGTACAATGTTGAATGCACATGACCCATTAAATATTTGCTGTAGTTTTAGGAGCAAAGTGTGCATCGTCGGCGATTTTATGTTCTTCTTATAGTATGGGATATAAGGTATATCGTCAGTGACTGAGAGGTTATCACGGGATCCGCTGGTTGTCCCTAACGACAATTGGTCAACCTCGCATTTGTCTCTAACCAGAAACAGGATTTTGCTAAACCCGCAATTGTCCCCAAATACTCGGTTATTAGGCGATAGGTGTCCCGTAACAAGACCAGTATTGTCAGGTTTTATAAGAAATAGAACTTCCTAATTAAAGACGTTTGTCTATTGCTTACGCCAAACATAATTGGCAAGATTAATTTGAAAAACCGTCATAGGCGTAAATGTAAAAAGTTCAAGCTGTGGTATTATCTATATAGTATTAAAGATGTTCGTGGCACTACTAAGTATTATATAAAAATATACAAGCAATTTATTTCGAGGTCAGAATCATCAATAAAAACGAACTCTTAAGGATTGCAGAAACATACAAACTCCAAGCGCAATTGCACTAGAATTCCAGGTGACAGTAATTATTTATGTGCCAATGGGTCCGGATGGCATTTCTCGTAGAGGACTTCATTTTTTGCCTCTTAGTTGTATTTCTAACTAATGCTGTCTATCCTGATGCTTGGAAAGTTTCCAAGGTTTGTTCTGTGTTAAATTTAGGTGTTAAAGGTAATACTCAAAATTAACATTTACAATTTTTCTAAGTCGTTTGAATACTTGTTATCAGTCATCCATTGCAGTCACTTTTCACCCATAGTTGTTGCCGAACAACATGGTTTTATTAAAAATAAATAAACCGTGACAAACCCATGTGAATGTGTGCAGTTTCTGTCGGGTGCACTTGATTCTCGACTCCAAATATACATAGTTTATACTGACATATCCAAAGCTTTTGATACCGTTGATGTAGATATTCTCTTGCGTAAGCTTGATGGCATCGGTCCTTGCCACAGCTTTGTGCAGTTGTTTGGTTCTATATTGCAGGTAGAAGACAATTTTGTTGAGTACTGAAATTAATGTCAAATCTGCCTTTCTTGATAATGGATTATTTCGGACCAATGCTTTTTAATATATAACGAGTATGTTAATGACGTGAAGCAGCATTTGGCGTGTCTGTTTCTCCTATACGTCGATAAAACATTTTTAGTGTTATTACTACTAAAGCTAAATGTATTGTATTGCAACAATGTGTTAGTTCGTTTGTTCGGTGAATTGAAGGTTAACTCTACCAAGTGCAGTGTTTTGTTTATGACTATAAGTTTTAATGATATTGTTTTGCAAAGATTCTTTCAGGTCCGAGATCTTTGTATTATTATTTGTAGTCAGTTGTTTATTTCTTGTCATATTGTTAAATTCTGCGAGGATGCACTGAAAATGTTCGGCTTTGCCAGTAGAAACACCAAAGGTTTTGTTAACATTGATACTCTTTTGATACTGTACCACTGCTTTGTGAGAAGTAAGCTGGAGTATTGCTCGTTGGTGTAGAGCCCTTATTACGACACTTAAATTATTATTATAAKAGCTTCTTATTCGTCTTGTTGTGTGTTTTTAATCAATTTTATCGAGATTGCAGGACTGGGACCAAAAATTATTATTGTTATTGTTACTGTTAAATCGTGAAAGTTCTAAAATGTTTATGCAAAAGTTAAAATTGTCAAATACGAATACGTTATAAGCTGAAAAAGCAACGTGGTATGCATAAGTAGAAGATAACTTAAAAATAGAATCTCACGCCATATGTTAGCCAGATTCGGCAATTTAGGGACAATTCTGGAATAGTAAAACTCCGTTTAGGGACCATTCCAAAATTACTTCGTGATGGTTTATAGACAACACACATTAGGGACAATTCCGTTTAAGGATAAATACGGCATTTTCCATTTTATTACCCGTAGGGACAACGATGTGATCCCGACAAAAAGTAACGCCGCCAAGTTTTGAAATGTTTGAAAATAATGAAGTAGCCAAAGAGCTTCATTTGGGGTACGCACAGGTATAGCATATAGCAGAAACTAGTATGGATGTACAAAATCGGACAAATGTAATCAAATAAGAGATGCCTTGCGATAAAGCCGATACTACTTAGTAAATCATCCTGCGGAGAAATAATTGCTATCACGGAGCGGCCTTACAATCAGTAATATTTGCTTACCTATAAATATACTGCCTCGCCAACGTGGAGTTTTTCGGCCCATCCAGGTTGTACACCCAGTTATCAGTTCCGAACCCTATGGCGTAGCTGATGGCGAAGTATAGGCACGCGTTCCAGTGAATTAAAACTAGTATGGCTAGCACTACTTTACATATCCTAAACACATTTGGGTAGTTGGTGTCCGTTTCCGTCCTTTCGAACCACTCCCACAGCCTGGGTAACCGGAAGAGCCTATTCAAACGGACTATTACCGGACCACGGCACTTTGATGTGGCACTGGTAAGGTGGCCACCAGCAGTAGGCCAAGTCCGTTGGCAGGAGAGATAGTACGTCCATACGCCACTTTTTGGCAGACAGGTAGTGGGTGCGTAGCTTTCTGGGGTCCGTCACTAGCAACCCTTGCTCTAGGTAACCTGTAAAAATAATTTTCTAGGTATAAAATGATTGGAGGTGACTGGTAGGTATTATAGGGTAAGTAACTTGTGAATATAAATAACTTTAAACTTATAGTTTATATGTAAAACTTTTTAATGAGATTGGGTGATACAGTTCCCTTCCACGAACCTACTCTAAATTGTGAAGAGCTACTGAATGTATGACTGTAATATGTTCGCACCGCAGCCAATTGCAGGGAGATCTGTTTCGCTTTTATTAAAGCTCATCAGTGCAGTTTAGATGAAGTGCAGATGGCATGATACAGAACTGGTTTTGCCTGTATAATATCAAAAGCAATGGTATGATGTTAATAAAAAAGTAGATGGCAAGGACATATATCATCAACAACTGCCTTCATGAGGACTATTGCCTAAGGGAAGTAACCTGTATTCCGCCACGGCACTTTTTCTGTGTGCATTGGTAACTTCACTAAGGCCAACGATCGTTGCCATCTGCAATGCTAAAAAAATAATTCTGTGTAGAGGTTCTAAACCTAAACGGGTAGAAGGCAGTAGTAGCTTACAGGTCATAATGTTTATATTGCATCTTATGGAAAAGTTGGCTTAATAAGTCATTATTTCTTTAACTTAGATTTAGATGCTATTCTCGCATTGAAATAATTGCAACGTTATTTATATATTTGGTTAAAAAAAAACTTTTTACAAAAAAAGCAGCATTACTTTGTACAAGTAAGACGTAAATATTATTTTCATATGTAGCGAAACACATATAATGATCATGCGATAGGAGGACGTGACGTACATAGGAATAACATATAATTTTTTTAATTAAGTATTGCGTCATAAATTTTAAGTAGGTATCTTAAAAATTTTTAACATATTTTGGTTTGGGTTTTGCTACATTCATTGTTTAATATTCGATCTGACAAAATTTACGGTTTTTTCAATCAGACAAATAAATAAATCTGTAGTAGTACATAAGTCTCTTACCTAATTGTTAGATATATTACGATAAATATTGTTAGGTAATATACAGTAATTTTATATTTATGATATTAAATTGAATGGTGGGTAATTGGAGTTTTATTTCTTGAAAGCTAACGTTTTACCAGTAAACAGGAAACTGTGTGTCGCTTAGCTTGTTCATAATTTATACCCCCGTCATTGTTCGCCACCTATCACAGAAATAGAAATGCCACCGAACTGGTTGTTCGGTATCCTTAATGGAGTTATCAAGTTATCCGTAGCTATATTTAAACAATCATTGGTGCATGGTGAGAATGAATTTTTAACACTACATCAAAGCTTACTTCGCAAAATTGAGAGGTTGTGGTTACTTAGTATTGAGCTGTAAGTAACTCATTAGTGTAAACCAGAGGTCCCCAAACTTTTTTACCCTGCTTACTTAATATTAAAAGTTTACAAATTCATCAACTTCAAATGTGTCTTTGACAGCCGGAATAGTGCCACTCACTTTGAAAGATTTAAATCTCTAACTGTTTTAAAATGTAATGTAAAAAACACATGCAAGTTTTATATATTTAACAATTAAATTTAAATTAAAACAAACTAAACTAAAATGTATTATATGTTAGACAATATAACCAAACAAAAAATGTAATGCTGTTGGTGGGATAAATAATAAATAATAATAATTTTCAACATTTAGTTAGACTTTTTCTCAAATCTCCTAGGTTAGTGATGTCTAGTCTGTTTCGTTATTTGTTGCCTATCATGCTGAAACTCCTTTCACTAGGTTTAAAGATTTAAAAGCCATTAAAATCTTTCTCGTGATATTCCAGAATGCGAGATACGTAACAGGTAGGTATGTCTTTTTGGAGCCAAAACAACTGATGTCCATTTATAAACTGTATCTTACATTCTTCGTTAGTGCTCCAGACCAGTTCTTCTTGTACTATGATAGCTGTTTATTCAATACCACCATATAATTTATTATCCACTGTGGTATTACCTTAGTCAAAAATTACTTGTTTGGGTGAGATTCACTATCAATTACATTTACAATTTACATTTCATAGACCCCCATTTCATTTTTTCGTTAACACAGATCCATTGCAGGTCATAGTCAACCCCTAGATGTCAATATAAACCATTATGGGTATCAGTGGTGTAAACGGTAATTTGAATTAGTCACAATTATCTTATGGTAAATATACGTTTAATATCTATATAAATAAGTTCCAGTTCACTGCGGTCAGAATTATTTGATAATTTGATAGTCGTCCTTTTTTCATAGTATTGTTTATAACATATATATAATTAGAATGGTGAACAGGTAATTTGAAGCAAAATTTAATTTAATTATTACAAAAAAATCATCGCTGTCTCATCATCAAACGAACGAAATACGGTGAGTTGTAAAGTGCGAACTGGTTACATAGTGGCAAAAAACTGATTTAGTTGTGAATTTTCAGTTGAATTGTGATTCTAATGTAAGTTCATCACAATCGTTTCATCAACTATCAGCTTTGTTCGTGTATGTGCCAGACAATAAAACAAAAAATGTCTATATAACAAAACATTACCTTGAAATTAATTGTGGAAGAAAATAAGTTGTTTGGTTAATATGAACTTCTGACTTAATTCAACTGTGACTTAATTTTTGAAACAAAACCGCGTGATTTCAAGTCAATCACATTTCAGGCACATCACACATTTTGAGCATTTTGGCAGTATACTGCTGATAGGATTAATATCGCATGTAAAATTTCCTCAACCAAATACTCGAGCAATTGAATATCTATGGTCATGAGAGTTGTTAATACATATATACCTATATACATATTTACAAGACAAGACGACGTCTATTCAGTCAGCCAGTAAAACAATAAAAAATAAAAAAAGACATAAAATTAAGTAATTGGACCCTACCTACTTCTTGACAGTGAACTCATGTGTGACATTCTAGACATTTCAAATCATTTATGGAGTAATTTCTCTAACTAGAATTATTTTTTAGAGCTTCTACGGTAGCTGGCTGATTAAAGTATATTTTACTCCTCAGATGGAAATAAATGTACAGGCGTGTCAGGTGAATGCACTGGASACTTAGTTATTCTTGTCTTGCAATAMAGCGTCCACAAAAATTGTCATATACCCCTAACATCCCGCTGAAATGAGTGTTATAGATAACTAACAACAAATTTTCGCGACCAGTCAGATTGAAATCTTGATCTTTTGGATAGGGTGGACGTTTTGCCCGCCCTTTAAGGACATATGGAGAAAAAGGCCCACTGTATACTTATGGCATATACATATTACATTTACGAATCCTGTTAATATTATTATTTTTCGTCTTGCGATATATTTTGGAACGTAGAAGTGTCGATCTCGAGGGGTAGATGTAGAGGAGTTATAAGTACCTACTCAAAGCTGTAATATTTCTCAGCTCAACGATCTGCTCGAGTTGTCCGCGTTAATGTACATCATGACGGATCTAGACCAGAAAAGGTTGATAAAGCATCTAACTAGAGGGAACCGGGGTTTCTAAATATGACTGTAAGCTCAATACTGCCAGACCGATATTCGTAAGCATACAAGGAAAATGAAAACGATTATGCTGTGATGATCATTTAAAGTAAAAATAAACCATAAACCATAAAATCAAAACTAAAATCGTAATAATAATAAATGGCAAATAAAAAACAACATAGAATACTCTATTCTCTATTTTACTCTCTTATTTTTATATGTTCAGTTTCCTGGTACCCGAATTAATGAATGCAATTTTTTTAAGACGCACATCAAAAGTACAAGAAAATACCGTGCAAACTAGGGAAAAAAGCTAAAATACTAGCTTAAAAATCGCAAACCCAGTCAAATGGCATTTGGTGGAAGCTTTCGTTTTCCGTGATTAACCGCTGGACATTTCACTGAGACAGAAAAACGGAAATACCTTCTAGCTCACTTATTCATCGGAAAATTTAAAGCACGCCTCGCTCCTAAATTACAACACAGATATATGCAAATCCAGAAATCTGCCTGGAACGCTCCGGTAGACTCTTATTAAAACTTGATGCCTTGGAAGATTATGCAACGCGACATGACGGCAACGGATAATTTCCGTTGCAGAGAGGGTTATTACTGAAAAATTGGTCGCCGCCAGTGCTGTTTTTTCAGCGAGGCTGTAACCGTCAACTGCAGTCAAGTGTCCAACATATTGACGTAGAACCTTGTCGACTACAAAACTCAGATGGTCTTTGATCTATTTCAGGTCATGGTAATATGCACAAAAATTATGAGTCGAACAATGTAGAGCAAGTAAAAATATGGAAGATAATATACGTAATGGCAGAAAGAGAAGGCTAATGAAAAATACAATAAATTCTTTAGTACTCCAGTAGTGCAAAAAGTGACACATCTAGATATTTACTTAGACACTTAGACCACCATAAAACATTATCAAAACCGCATGATGGTGATGGTGTTCCATGGATGGTGAATATCGTTAGCAAAGTCAAGTTACTGCCAGAGATGCATAAGATGAAACTAATTGAGGAAGACAATTCAAGAAAACCAGCTAAAGCATAAACTGGAGCCTTCAGCAGCTGGCATATATCTTTTGTTGCATAAATGCATAAAATAGCGTTGCATATAAATTAGATCTAGATTTACACATTAAAAAAAAAGATAGTGATAATCTGCGGTGTTTTATTCATATCTTTACTTCCAGTAAGATTGATACTACTAACATTCAATGAATATGAAAGTCAAATTTCATATGTAGCATTAATAAAGAAAGAACATACAAGGTATTTCAGGAACAAAATCACTTTCCAGAAAGCTTTGCCTTGAGTGATTATTTTTAAATGTAAACACTAAATTTGGCCAATAGCAAACAAAAATTTTACTTGGTTACCATGTATGGATATATCCTTGGCCCTTGACGATGTGGTTTAAGCATATCGGTTTTTCAGTGGGCCCGAAAAAGCAAAAATAAATAAATAAATAATAATAATAATAATAGTAACGTTACTGTTGCAATAATTTATGACTAATAAGAACTATAATAAAGAATAATATTAATAATTAGTACTCCATCCTTGGGATTGGATAACTTGGAACACAGGATTCTCCATCTCTGAGGCCAAAATACTTTAAATACTCTAAAGTCTAAACCTACCTAGGCGGTGGGAATTGCATTTTCCAAAAAAAAAGAGCATTTTGAAACCGGCGATTATTTGCATATGTAAACACGACCCACCAGTTTCGCTCAAACAATTTCGATCAGATTTAGATCGGGAGAGCGTGCGGGGCAGCCTACCAATGGTAGCTGTACAGCAGCGAAACAGGCAACGAGTGATGTGAGAAACCTGAATCGATGTAACTAACACGTTTTGATACTACTCCGAGCTCATTCCGGAAGATGGGAAGACAAAGCGAACTTTCTTACGTGAGATATATACCATTAATGAGCTCTCACCGAAATTTCGATGTAAATAAACAGGTGGATCTTTGTGTAAAAGACGCCAAAGCAATTATACCCAAACATTAGAGCTTGTTAAATTTTTCTTTTTTTTCAAATGTGAACTTCAGAGATGAATTTTGCACCGTCTATGTAGATCATCCGAGAGGTCATCAAACAGGTTTTTACCGTATATATATTATTCCTACATTGTAAATGACGATATCAAAGCAATGTGCTGGACTGAAGAGAACATCTTTCCATTATTATAGGTCAGAAGGTGATGTGCAAGTCTGGCCTGTGCTGACACACGTTTTTAAGACACCAGATAACTGACAAGTGACGACCAACAAGGCGACAGGTTCCATAAAAGAGTAAACAAAACTTACATTCATTATGCCCCTACAAACAACATGCGACTGTTACTGAGAGAATAGAGTGAGTGTACACAACAAATATATAAATAATCAGACCATTAATTGACATTGAGTATTCAGTGGAGTCAAAATCACAAAATTAATTACCGTCTCGTTGCTGATTGTAACACATGAAAAGAATTGCCTTTGTTGGTTCGTGCAAAAAAACCGTATATATATATATATATATATATATATATATATATATATATATATATATATATATATATATATATATATATATAATATATATATATACATTGCCGTGGTTTGCTGGGTGAAACGTACGAGGGCGTATAAAATTAAACCATATTAAAAGATACATATGCACAATAAATCTAAAAATTAATGAACGATAATGACAACTGCCAAAAACTGAATTCTACTGAAAACTGGTGACTGTGATTCTTAAACAAAATACAGCTGTGGGTATGTAACTAGTGACGCTGCATCACTCCCTCGCTAGTGATGGAATTACAGTGAGAAATTAAATATTTGTTGTGTAATTTTTGAAGCGTTTAAAACTATTGGCCCTCATTTAAACGATTAGTATTTCTGACATAATCATACATATGCAGTAGGCGCTTTCTTTTAAAATGCTACAAATGTTAATAGCCTTACCAGGCCGATTAAGAACTGTTAAATTTCGCAGTCCAAGGAATTGCAGTACTCTACTTCATTTCTTAGTTTCAATGTGCTATATAGCTCACGGGCTTCCATATTTTAAAAATAATGTCATGACGGTGCTTTATATCGTCTTGGATAGTGATTTGTAGCTCTGCTAAGGAACCTAACATCAATGTGATATTTGTGTTCCGCGAACCACACAAAGCATTGGCATATTTTGCTTTATACTGATTGATAGGTATGTTGTAAAATGCAAAATAATAGTTTACGCAATGCATGGTAATGTTCTTGCCACGCTGGCAGTTTCAGAGAACTACTTTAATGCCTACGTTTACCTACCACAAGGTGTGTGTGGTTGTTGCATCTACAACAATGTATTATCCTTAATAACAGTATATTAGTAAGTGAGCTATCATACATATAAATACATATACAATTATATATATTTAACAAGCTTACAGAAGTTATCTAAGCGTTAAGCCTTTCCGCATTTGAACAGAGAGGAAACGTGATTGTGGCTAACGATAGTTTGTTAAAGATGCTTGTTAAGGGCACAACTAATCAACTTTGAGTAATGATCAATAAAACACTAAATGCTTTAAAAGCTATTGCGACTTGAAGTGATGAAACGTCAGTCATAGCTTGAACACAAAGGAAGAAAAAATTATGTGGCGTGTAATGAAGTTGAGGAATTTACCACAAAATAATACAACCAACAAGGCTGTTAACGATTCCAGGGTATTGAGTAATCCTGCTCGTAAAGAATGTGATTACGATTTATTGGTCTCTTGGCTACGTTCAGACCCACAATTTTTTGATTGATTAATAAATTGTTGGAGATGAAGTTTACTGTTATTGTTGCGAGGATTTACCCCTTAAAGTTGAATACAGTGGCGCCATATTTTGCCGCAATTTACTACGAAAGCGTACTAGTAGGGCTGCAATATGTAACAGCAATAACGTTTTGATTAATAGATTCGCTAATGGAATGTTGGTAAATCATCTTTAGGGTAGGTCATTATAAGAGAAAGTAATTTGTTTTTGAAATATCATGTTACGGAGGAYTCTTTTTATTTGTAAGCTAATAAGGAAAGCTACTTAACACACTTACCGATATTACCAAATTAAATACAGTTTAAATTAAATTTAGTTTAGTTCTTAACCTGTATTTTTAATTTTAAAATATTTTCAGCTCCACAGCACGCGAGAATAATTAGGCGTTATTGTAAAACGGTCATGGATACTGAGTTTTAATTTATCCATCATGACCTTTTGACCATACTCAAAGCGTAGCGGTTTTAATTCGTGCTAGGGATAAACTCAATCATCGAAAGTACGCAAAAGCAATTTATTTGATTTGCCTTCACAAATTCAATATTAAAGCCCTTTAAAATTACCCTACAAACTCTAGTGGTGCAATATTCAGTGGAGCTCGTTGAAATTCAGTGACGTGATTTTATAAAGTGGCTGAGAGATACGCTAGTTCTGGATTTAGATAATGTGTTCTTGTTATACACAAGTTAGTTCGAGGCAAAACGTATTATAGCTGAACAAAATTCATATTAAGGCGCATGTCAATCGCACTTTGAATTTATATAAACAGTAATTGGTTAGGTAAGTATGGATGGAATGTATCAAATGAATAAAACAGTCCCTTATAGCTAAAGCAGGTACTCTCCTGGTACAGAATAAACATTTGAAATATCCTTAACTTGATTCTTTAAAATAATATTGGTTATATTTTTTGGTCATGCGCAGTACAGTTCCTCAATTAGTTTTTAAYTTTTTTTTACGCAAGACCACTAAAAGATTTTGTGACTCGACAGAAATCTGTCAAGTTGTTTTCTAGCTCGAGTCACAAAATCTTTTAGTAAAATTCGGATCTTAGACAATTATTTATTGCACCTATAGTTAGACCAAGATTTTTTAATAAACATACTAGTAAAATTTCGATTGAACTAAAGATACTAAATAATTATATTCTTTGTTGTCTGTTTCAACTTCTTTAATTCTTATATAAAAATTGTATAAGGAAATTTAAGATAAAAGCTTAATACATCTGTTAAAATGTAAAAGTTTGTGCAATAACCTTTGGGCATTGGTCTAAAATAGGCCGCATTTGATAGAACAGAAATGCCGTAGCTATTTGGATCTTTCGTAATTTGTTTAATATACACTAAATGCCTGGATTCTCATTTTTTGCATATAAGTATCTTAACTGCTTTGAAGCTGATAAGAAATTCCACAAGAAATAAAAAATGAGTCGGTTGTGGAAGTCAGCTGTTAATAAACAAATATTGAAGAAACCTGAAAGTTAATTTCTCAAGTTTGTTCCATCCTCTGATATAATAAACATTAAAAGGTAAGTATATTGGACAGTAATAATTATCAACTTTTACTGCTCCTATAATAAATGTCCGTTTTTAATGTTCATACTCAGTGTGATAAATTTTTGCGAAATTCATTATAATTAACAATCGGACCTTACGATTTTAGAAGAACCTTAGAGGCGGTTATCGCGATTAAGAATCTGATCAATCCAGTGTAAGAGCGGCTAGAGTACTTATACGTGTGCCGTTTAACCTTCATGCTGATCACGGCATTATCAATTATTTCAAATTAATAAAACGGTTAGGAAGGAAATAACTAAATAACACATATTAAATATCGAATCTAAACCGAAAAGCTAACAGGAAGAAAGATGAGAGGTTGATTAAGAAACAGAGCTGAAAAACTCGCTCGCGACTCCGTGTCAGCTCTCGATTCCGAGATATGGGCGCAAGTTGTTTKTTTTTTAAATAGGAAGGGGGKCAAGGGGCAAATCATTGAAAAGGATATTTATTCCTTCTGAGTTGATAAAAGTGTGATAACTAACTTAAGTCTTGCAAAAAACTTCGGGATAAAAACCATATTCTTTAGCGCTAAGTAGCAAGAAAAACTCCGGGTGTCTCCACTTTCCTCGTGACTGGTGATAATTTTAATTCACTTTGTTATTTGCAATTGCAATGCCTCAGTTACCTAAACATGATCGCATTGAAATTTTGATGATGATTGGTTATCGAGATAGAATGCGAAGTTATTCGGCAGTAGTTGCACTCTATAATGCAATTCATGAAGATCGTGAATCAATTGTCAGATCAACAGTTATTAAAACATTGCAACGTTTTGATGAAACCGGCGGTGTTAAATAAATATTGTCAAAAATCAGGACGTCAAAAGGTTGTTACGAGTGAGGAAAGTAGCTTGAATGTCCTTTAAGATGTGCAAGAGAATCCCAAGCGTTCCGTACAACAGGGTGCTCTCACTCACCACATTAGCAGAAGATCTGTCCAGAAAATTTTGAAAAAAAGAGAAGTTTCATCCATACAAAATTCACTTATTACAAACAAGAACCGAGCGAAGATGATTGCGATCGTAGGATAGAATTTTGCGAAACTACTATGAACATGATAGATGAAGACAGAAACATTTTAAATTGGATTATGTTTTCTGATGAAGTGGCTTTTTGTCTCAATGGTAATGTGAATAGACATAATTGCAGATATTGGACGGACACAAATCCACATTGGATGGAACAAGTCCATACACAACACCCTCAGAAAGGGAATGTCTAGTGTGGTATTATCGGTGAGCACATTATTGGGCATTTTTTTCATCGATGGAAATTTGAATGCGGTCAAGTATTTACAGCTCTTGCGCGAACACATTATACCAGAACTTATTTTCCTGTTTTTTTTTGTGTGTATGTATGTTTATTTCTGTTTACAGTTTTTGTGTTATATTCCTATGTTATGTTTTTGTACGTATTGTTAATTTCTGTTTACAATTTTTGTATGTTATTTTCCTGTGTTTATATTTTTGTGTTATTTATCTATGTTGTGATTTTTTTGTATGCACTGTTCGTTTCTGCTTACAATTTTATTATTGTTGCTTTTTATGTCATGTCTTTCTGTCACTAAATGTATAATAGTATTAAGAATCGTTATAAGAGGCCGGATATTACAAGTGTAAGCGCCCCGCAGCCCTCCCTCACCAGCCGCACAGTAGATAATTTTAGGGTATTATAATGTAAAAAATTATTTTATGTTCGACTTACCAGGGTTCGGAAGCAGTAAATGGACTACGTCAAAAACTAAACGTAGTTATTTATTAATTACGTGACGTAGTCTTTGTGTATAAATTACATTAACTACATGCGAATAAATTAGTTCTAATCATTAACAATCGACAGAAATAGAAAAATAATGAAATTTTAACAAGGTATAATGATTGATATGGAAATATCGTTATAATGTTGGTTTAAGAAAAACATATCTCATATTTGTCTACCTTTACACCAGCATTTAGCAATATGTAAGTAACACTCTATACTTACTACTTAGGTATTACTTATTTGTTCACCCTTACCTTTATAACCAAGAAAAACATTCTGCCCAATGGTTAAGAAAATTACGTCCAATTATATTGTACATTACTGCGTTTATAACATTATATTGTCTAAAGTTACTAAACTTCTGGCATAGAACATGTGCTTTCTCTCATTTCTCAGTAACTACTTGTTATCTACATAAACTATGTAGCAACAAAAACGCGCGTAAACGAAGTAAATGTAGTAAATATATTTTCGACATGTAGTTTTCACATTATCCAGGGTAGTTTTCGTCTACAAAGTAGCACTTTAAAGTACTAGTCCCTTTTGCTTTACAGACATTCACGGCTGCCAACTGTATGATTAAACGTCAGATTTGCAGAGCAAATTTTCACCGCAGGTTAGCCCACTATGCCTGTTTAACCTCCAATCATGTACCTACACACAACGTAGGTCACAGACTTTTCCTTGTTGTGAATAATAGCTTTATGTGGTATTTCACGAAATCTTCCAAAAACACGGAATTCTTATCTTTTGTCAAAACGTCATGCAACGCTGTCAGATGTTTCAAATATTCTTTATATTTAAGAACTTTAAAGCTTATATGCATTACATGTTTTTTTCACATCGAACATAAAGCTTTATACGCAACTTGTACGTAATTGAACTTTATCGGACTCGCCTTCTTTATCACACAACTTGCCCGGTGTTTCTCAATGTGTCAACCTTCCCATCCTAAATTTCCATAACTGTACAATCTCAATCACAAGGTAAGTAATTTCATCACATCATAGTATCCTAACCAAAAGCTAACTAGACGATCACTCCATTTTAAAGCATATTAAAACTGGCATATGTTTGATCAATAATTGTCCAAATTTATTGGGAAAGAACCTTAGGGACATTGCAAATTACGAGTACAACACATATGAAAGAAGTTCTTGGAGGAAAAAGATTTGAATCAGACACTATTTTTCAGACCTTCCAATGAGTTACTTTTTTGACGAAATAACAGTTTAAGAAACGAAATGAGAAATGCGTTAGTGTAGAAGGAATAATAATAGGAATAATGAATTATTGTTCAAACCGGTGTGTTTTCTTTCATAGCTAGCTAGATGCCTTTCTAAATTATTGCGTTATTCTTTGTGCTTGAAATCACAATTACAATTTGTTGAGCACTAATAATAGTTAAATGATGAATCAGTAAGGTAGGTAATATTTAACATGATTCTCAACAGTATGCCAATTCAGCCTCAAGCTGAAAAACCTGCTACTGCATTTAATGAGTTAAACGATTTTCGAGTTAAATATTTATTTGGAAAAGCATACCGATAAAACACGCCAATCTTGTAATAAGTGTTGCAGTATTCAGATGATCACATCAATCTAATAAAAGTTAGTGCGCTGTGGGGATAGAAAGATATATCTGACACGCGAAGGGAAATCGAGTTCGAATTCGCAACGACTTCCTCAAAGATTGCATTAAATGCAATTGCGGGAATAAAACTTAATATCCCTAGAAGGATGATGACTCGTATGATCCCATTAATACTACAACTCTTCATTTTAACGAAGAAAGCAACAAATGCTGGACAGTTTACAAACAAACGAACAAAATTCTCCGATTCCTTTCTCGGATAATGCGACCCTGAAATTTGCTAGACACGTGCCCAGCGCAGAATCCATTGGCCTGAGACAAAGCAACGAGCTTCTGCTGTAAACACTCGCTCCCCATTCAGCCTGGCGGCAGTCAGTCAGTGATATTTTTATGACATCTGTCTAGCAGTTCGAGATTCGTCCTGTCGCGAACAGAACCCTCCTGGAGCCCGCTAAGGGCGACGGAATTGAGGCTTTCAATTTCTTTTCTTCCGCTCTTATTAATTTTCAGTTCATAAGGAGCGTCCCAAGAGATGCCAGCGGCCGAAAACTGTTCTGATCGACTTGGAATCGAATACATAATACATGTTTTGGTTCGAACACAAAGGAGATCAGAGCTGCCTTGCTCCGCAAGGCTTTTTAAAATTTTCAGTCCAGGGAGACACCTTTTCAGTTTTTTTTTAATTAGCTTCCTGTGTAATGAAAATTACTAACGGGCTGTTGTGTCACCGGTTGGTCGTTTTGTTACGGCTTAATAAAAAAGTAAATAAATTAGAACATACTAAGCTATGGATACCGGGGACACTTGCTTATGCTTGGAAGGAAATATATACAAAGGAAAAATACTTATGCTGGAAATGAAATTCTAATTAAAAGAGAGGCTCTATAACATAAAGGTTGTATTGTTAGGTATAATGTTGCACTCTTGGTTATATAACGCCGTTTCAGCATTATATTAACGAATCTTGTCACGTAACATTAAAAAATACAAACCAATTTTTGTTTGTTGGGCAAATTGAACCCCAAAAATAGTTACATGAATTAATTTGTTTGTTTGATAAATGCGTGGTGTTTGCACATCTAAACAAACATATGAATTTAAACTGTAAAACAAACATTTTAATACAAGTATCAATTTAATTCATGAAACATTTTTAAACTTTAAGCATCGCGTGTCGTTCGAATGACTATGTTTGTTGAATTAAAATGTTTGTAATTTTAATTAACTTTCAAATCAAATTTTATATAACGAACATTTAAATTCAACAAACAAATAAATGTGAGCATTTTAGACCCAGAGGTACACCTAACTCACTGCTGTAAACAAATTATTATGTTTGTTGATAATTTTTGATTTATAGTTGTTCTTATGGATCGTGAATTAAAAGTGACAGCAGTCTCGTCACCGCATATAAATATGCTGTGCTCTCGTCGCGTTGTCTCGTCAACCGTCAACCATGGACGACGCGCGACGCACGAACAACGCTGATTCATTAGCTGCGAGACGAATCAAAAGGCATGAGTCGTTCAATTTAAACGACTTGGGCATGAACCACATCATGCACGACCCAACCAACGTCKTCAGTTTCCACAGTTTCGTATGCGTGTCCAATGCGCACGCTTGGTTGCCTCTCGGAAGCCATGTTGGATGAAGTCATCTTAAAACACCAATTTTGGGTTTGCTTTAAGGTTTGATTCCATTGCATGGTTGTCATATTTACACTTTGTTAGTTCATAATTGTGTGCGCTGTTCGCAGCGACGAATTAAAATTATCAACATACATTTTAATTCAACAAACATAATAATTTGCAGTGTATGCGATGCTTTCAGTTTAAAAATTCTTCATTTACTTATTTGTTTGTTGAAATAAAATGTTAATTGAATAAAAATGTTTCCCACAGTTTAAATTCGAAGACTTAATATGTTTCTTCCAAAATGTAAGCACAACGTTTTTTGAAACTAACAAAGTAATTAAGAATTTAGGATGGCAATGCCATCTGTCAGCATTACACTGACATGATGACAAAGCCACCTAGCTGCCTTAACGGGTACTACTTCCTAAAGGAAGTGGCCTGTAAGCCTGACAAATTGGCATGCAACTGCATACTTCAATTTGACAGCAGGCCCTCACGGCACTTTTTGCTAGCGGGCAAGACAGCGAAATAGATCTATCTGTAGTTGGTTGAAGTGTAGACAGCACAGCATAGACATGCATTTTAACAAAGTAATTTATCAAATATTTTTATTCGGTTTAGTTTGCAACAACAAAAATTAAAATTGTTTCGTGTAAATTCAAGAACCTTTTGAATGAATGTGTAAAATAATAAAAAAAATGTTAAAACCACGTTCCATATTTTGTTGTTTCTTATGTTAGGTTATAAAGACGATGCGATAAGTAGGTGCTAAATTCTAGTTTGCCTCCAGCCAATCTCAATCCAAATTCCGGAAGTTTAGCTAAGCGTAATATATTTCGAGAGAAAGGTTTCATATTTTATGCACGAAATGATTCAACTTTCCGAAGAAGCGAAGATTGATAACATAATTTAATGAAATTGGATCGATAATGGATCCAGGACTTCGACAGCATTAATATGGGAGAAGCTTGTTAAAATATTAAAGGTGAAAATGACGGTGCAAATCATATACGACAACAAAAAAAGTTTCTATATTCGCTGACATTCTGCGCTTTTATGCATTTTAAATTCTGTCAGTGCATAAAATTTCTAGACGAAAAACAACCCTTTTTAGCTTCAGCTAGACTACCTGAACCTTATAAATCATCAAATGATATCACTGACTACACAGTATACCAACGGCCGATTTATTCACTTTTCTAACCGCCTAATTTTAAAAACGTCGACATTCTTTTGGATAACAAATTGCAAGGCGCCACTTTTTATATTAATTTCACAGAATTGGATTTAAAGGTCAGGACATTGTGCAATTATAATCTGATTAAAGAAAACCAGATTTACAAGGTAAAATTTTACAAGGGTAGCAGCCAAGCAAAGTTTAGAGACAGTTCCATTCTCCTGGAAAATATGACTGACATCTGTATTACAGATAAGAAGTTACAGCAACGTATTATTACTCCTTGCAGAGTGWGCTTTCTCCTGCCAATGTGGCAAGCGCTACCCGCTGGATGATTAAATTATAGGTACAGCAGCCTACAGCTGTTACACTTAGTGCATTTACATCAAAATGTTACACTGCCGATTCCTTAAAAAATTCCAATGTTACCATGAAAATTAGTAGCTTTATTTGTAATTTAAAACCATTCCTTATAAACACCGGCAACTGTAGACTGTCTTCTACCACAGTGACCTTCAGTAAGTGTTTGATTTTATCCATATATGATGACAGATCATCAGATGTATTGGGAAATGCTCGATTTGATCAATTAATGACATCTTGACTTGACGTTGACTCACTTGAATTATTTCTACGATAATATACTTCCCACTGACTGGATTTTTTACACGACTAGACTGTTGTTACTTTTCATAGACTAAACTCAACTGCTGTTGTTGATTGACTGGATGCACGATATTCACCAACCACAAGACTTATGGTAACCTTTCATCCTCGTCGTCAAGCTGTTGTTTATTTCTTTATTTAAATTACAACAGAATACATAATGCATGACAATCTCATCTGACACTCTCTAGCTTTTATTTTACTGAATAATAATAGTTCTCCAGATGGAAAATAGGGACCGGGACAGAAAGAAGTTGAGGAGTGTCTATGTGGATTGTGGCAGAAGTTAAGTGGTAACTTGAGCATTTGGGCAATATCTAACACAGTTTGTTTTTCGTGTGAGTTCTGTACAGTATGCTTCGTTAACTGCACAGTTTTGTTTTGTAAGTCTAGAGCTATAATTATTAAAAATTAAATTAAATTAAAACTCCAAAACGTTACAGTGGTGCTTTGTCTTCTGATTTCCATTTATTTGATGTACCTAGCTACTCCTTTATGAACAAATAATCATTCTAGGAAACACCTCCCTATGGCTGTATAGCTCCAAGAAATGTTCAATACGATGCATCACTGAACTGCCGAGAATTATCTTCATCTTGTACTAACTTTAGTCCTACTTAATTAATCGTTGGGCATTCGGCGAACTCCTGTTTATGATGGTGTGGCAAGATTTGTAATAAGCAGTTTTTCTGTTTTGGTGTCGCTTCACCCTAAACCAAACCTAGATTTTTTCCTAGAATCCATCTAGTTAATTTTTAACCTTTTTTACCGCTTCTGATATCTCAATAGACAAGTGATTACAATAACGTGTTTTAATACAATCAAATTAATTTTCAATTTCAAACTCCTTAGTCTTCTTTGTGGTATCATTTTATTGCAGAATTACCATGATTGAAAACCGTATACGATTACGAACTTCATCATTTAAAGATAACGAAAGTCGGGTAAATCTAAATAGCATTTTAAATACAGAAAAACGTAAAGTATATATTTCGCAAAATAAAATCGTTCATACAGAGTTCATACAGAAAGAAAAATGTCTACACATAAAATACCAAAAAAGCGAAAACCATAATAATTACAATCACCCTCTATATTCATTGCAAAGTACACAAATAAACAAAGACCTATTGCGCTTATTAAAATCGTTGGGAGGTTTTAATTTTGATACGAAAATTTCATAAGCCTGCCAAGAAGGAATGTAGATTTAAGCGGATGCTTATTTTTTGGTTGCCTTGGAGCACCGTCGCGTCGTATTTATGATATGGGGTAAGGCAAAGTTATAACTTGTATGAATAAAGCTTAACTTGGCTGGTCGGTTATAAATTTCTGGCAATAGAATCATGTTTAACTTATTTTCCCGGGAGTGCATGTCCCACGGCTGGAAATCACCGGTAAATGAGATTGTGTTGTCTATAATGCAAAAGAAACAGGATTAGCTCGTCCAGGAATGCCTTAAGGATATGTTTAGTGTAATTTTTGTGATGTCAGCTTAACCGATATCAATAAAACAGGCATTACGAATCGGAAGCTTTTACCTTGCGATCTACAAGAAACTTGCGGTCAGTTGGCGTGCAACTTTCATAGCCCTAACGAGCTGAGACTTTGGTGGAAGGAAAAACGAAAACGTAAAGMCTTAGACTAAAAGCGCGAAGCGAGCCAGAACAAATACGGTCCTCTGAACACTCCTTTGTAAAACCAACAGCCACAAATCATAAATTCAACCCCTAATTGCCACGGTAAAACGTACGCGCCAGCGAACACCATCATATATTTCTTTTGGTGGCAAATTTATATGCCACAGTCGTCCACCTTTGTTTACCAGGTTTATTGCATTTGTGTAATTGGTTTCGTGTTCTTAGAAGTCGTCTGTCAGGGGCTAGAATATAACATCCCCATTAGCTTTAATTATACCCAATGACGATTGTACTGGAGACGGGCATGTGGAGTAAACGCTAGCGTGATGTCGAAACATAAAATGGATTAATTATTGTTTCGAACGCACACATCGGCTAATGCGTCGGGACTATTACGTCTCTTACCTGGCTTTCTTAGTTCTGTAGCGTAACAACTGATAAAGAGACCTTTACAACAGAATAATGTAGGTACGCTTCTTTGGGTGTTAATAAAAATACAATAACTATTAAAACATATTGGACTAGGTTTTTTATTATCTTCTCGATGATACTGGACAAATAGTATTGTAGCAACAAAAGCAGCGTTGAAAAAGCGGGAGCATTTCTGCAAGAAAAGCTCTTACAATGCGCTGAAAAGTTCATTTTGGTAGTTACTTCTTTATATATTAAGGCCGTCTTAATTCTGACAAATACTATTTGGAAACAGTAATCACGTTTTGTAAGGAAGACTACATCGTACAAGCTTCAGTTTAGAGTATCATGCACGCAACAAAGGTAAGAGTCGAATTACGAGCAGGAGAGCATCAAACTATTATTCTGTAAGATTGTTAAAAATGCCAGAGTTGCCGCAATTGAATTCACCACTAATTTCACTGGAGAACTGCTGACGTCAAACATACCATTATTACTAACAACAATCACGAATCAATAGAAATTACGCCGACAGAGGACTTGGTAATGTCTGCTATAATTAATTAAAATAAGATGGCAGCCCTTGAATCTGATAAAAACTAGTCATTGTTCCTGAAACAGCAGCAAATCCTTTCTTTCTCACAGAACATCTATTTTATATTTAATGATCATTACCCATCCTTAGGAAAAATTTTAGGGAATAAAATTGTTTCCCCAAAAAAAAAAACTTAAAACTTGTCGTGATTCTATACTGAACAGTTCATCCATGTATGTTTTGCCAACTGACGAAATAGAGGTTAAGAAACTTATCTCGCAACTGAATTCAAAGAAGGTTTCAGGTTGCGATGATATATCGGTCGACACATTAAAGTCCGAAAAATTGCTGAACAATTGGTATACTTGATAAATTTAATTATAGAACAGGGTGAAGTCCCAACTCAATTTAAAATGGGAATTATAAATAAAATCATTGTACAAATGTGGCAACAAAGACAAAATCGTTAATTATAGGCCAATAACACTGATATCCAATTTAGCAAAAATCAGTTTGTTGATGCCATAAGCCAACTCACTTCAAGTATAGATGAAACTTTAGACAATAGTGAACCAATAATTTGTATTTTTATTGATTTGGAGAAGGTGTTACACGGTATATCATTGTTAAATAAATTTGAGAATATTGGTATAAGGGGAATTACACTTAAACTGTTTGAAAGCTACTTGAGTGACCGCGAACAATTTACTTGCACTAACAGTTCACTGAGTAACAGGAGATATGTAGAGTGTGGGGTTCCTCAAGGAACTGTATAGGGCCGAAACCTCTTTAATATTTACGTTAACGATTTGTTTAGCTTAGCAGCGAATGGAAAAATCAAACGTTTGCCGAAGACACTGGCTAATTTACAAGGCTAATACATGGGCACAAGTCAAGAGAAAAGCAGAAGAGGAGTTGCATAACTTAAAAAAAATGGTTTGATAGCAATAAACTCGGGCCCATAAGATTATCAAGTGAATGGTAAAAATATTTGAAGCCGATTTAGTAAAATATCTGGCAATAGTAATAGATAAACACCTAAAGTGGAATTTACAAATAAATCATATTGTAAAAAAGTTGAGAACATGGTAAACAAAGTTTAAATACCTTAAAGCATATCTTGACACTAACTATCTAAATGTTTTATAATATTCCCTGGTGCAGTGGCAACTATCGTATGATATAATTGGTTGGGGTGGAGTGCAAAATAATTTTCTAAAAAATCTAGGAGTGTTGCAAAAGTTGTTTCTCAAAATAATGCATGGAAAACAAATTACTTATCCCACAGATATACTTTTTTCCGAATCTAGAAAGATGGATGGTAGACAACTTTTCTGTCAGACAATATTATTGTTTACTTTCAAAGCAAAGCCGAATTAMTAACTTATTATCAACACTCAGCATAGTACCAGTAACGGTGTGACGGAAGAAACGGGTAACAAAGACTACTGCAGAACGAAATTATTTATACAGGGTGTCTCTAAATTCGATGTCATAATTTCTAGTGCGTATATTCCTGACGTGAAATCATGACGAAAAGTCTATATAAACATGTGTCCGAAAATGCTTCATTTTTGATATACAGAGTGTTGAAGTTAGAAACAAGATTTCGATTTCTTTTATTTTTTACAGAACGGTTTTGGCATAAAACATATTTTAATATCTGTAACAGAGGCGGAGTAGGGGGAGGGGCAGAAGGGTTTTCTCTTTGAAAAAAGGTTGTGTGTGAGATGTCAAAAAGCTCGTCACTATTTTCAGAAAGAGGAACAAATAAGGTACAAAAAAGGACCTCTTATTGCATTTCGCTAGAAGAAACCGCTTTCAAAAAAATCGACAAAACCTGAATTCCTACAGGTTGGCGTAAATAGACCAAAAATTTAACTTTTTTATTTTCCAAAGAATATAACGTTTATATGGCAACAATTTTTTGGAATTAATTGAACTATATCACGATAAATGGTCAGACACAAGTATTACCACCATATCCAAACAGTGGCGGTAATTTGAAGGGGGCAAGAAGTCTTTTTATAAAAAGATTGTTTCCACATTTTTTAAACCATTTCAATAATTATAAAGACTAGTAAAATATAAAAAAGAAAAAAAATTAATTAATTAAAATAAAATTAAAACTAATTATTTTTTAAAGCTAGATATGCAACCTGCATTTGGCGTTATTAAAAATCTTTAAAAAATGCAATTACTTAATTTTAGAACAATGGCTTGCCTTAGCAGTATAAAAAGTAAATTTTTCTTTTAATATTTTTAACTGATCTTCATAATTTTTGAAACAATTTAAAAATGTGGAAACAATCTTTTTATAAAAAAGACKTCTTCCTCCCCCTCCCCAAATTGCCGTCACTGTTTAGATATGGAGGTAATCCTTATGTCTGATCATTTGCAATGATATAGTTTAATTAATTTCAAAAAGTTGTTGGCATATAAACGTTAATTTCTTTGGAAAATAAAAAAAGTTAATTTTTAGTCTAKTTGCGCCAACCTGTAGGAATTCATATTTKCKCGATTTTCTCGAAAACGGTTGGTTCTAGCGAAATGCAATGAGATCCTTTTTTGTACCTTATTTGTTGCTCTTTCTGAAAATAATAACGAGCTTTTTGACATTTCACACACAACTTTTTTTCAAAGAGAAAATCCCTCTGCCCCTCCCCCTACGCCGCCTCTGTTAAAGATATGAAAAAATCTTTTTTAGCCGTGATAACATTCTGCCAAAATTCGTAAAGTTTCAAAAAACCGTTCTCTAAAGAATAAAAAAAAATCGAAAATTTTTGTTTAACTTCAACACTCTGTATATCAAAAATGAAGCATTTTCGGACACATGTTTATATAGACATTTCGTCATAAATTCACGTCAGTAACGCACGCAATAGAAATTATGACATCGAATTTAGAGACACCCTGTATATAGTTCCTCATATTTACGATATGCTAATAATAATTATGAGTATGGCACAATATTATGTATATACAACATTACTGTTACTGTTACTACAGTATTTTTTTCCTTTTACTGGAATAACAGCTTCAATAACAAGAATTCTATTCTTCTTTGGATATTGTGTTTATTTTTTAAAGTATTTATCTGAAATTCTATGTAATATTATACCTTCTTTTCTGAAATAAACGCTATTATTATATTATGCAGCTTTTTTTCTCTCGCTGCCAGCTCCAACGGAGTTGAAACGTGCATGATTGTGCCTATATGCAAAGACGGTGATGTACTCATTCAAAAGAACTATAGGTAAATAAACATCATTAATTTGTAAATGTGTCTTTCTTCATAGCTATGACATGCTGTACAAAATCTAATACGGATTCCTGCCTAATACCTGTAGGTTTTACTATGAGCAACCTTTTTAAGTACATCTATATTTAGACATAATAATTAATAAACAAATGAAATCCAGTGAAAGTTTTCTGAGTGCTAAGGGCTAAGCTATTGGTTTAAATCACTATTTTTTTAAAGACAGAAAATGAAATGTTAGCTAAGGAAGCTTTATGAACTAAGAAGCGGAGACCCTGAGGGATCGGTTCTATTCAATATTCACTTAGTGTACGAAATACTCTGCTATTGTTTTTTCTGACTACACTCTCCTAAAGCCTAGTGATGTATTCATATTTTATTGTTAAAATGAAGTTTGCTTTCTTATTTCATTGAATACTTCAAGCATGCTTAAATGTTTCAGAACCCTTATTTTTGATAGCTATTTAAATCCTTAATCTAAGTCTAAACTAAACTTAATAACTTTCAGTATTAAAATGCTTGTATGATACTATGACAACGCCAGTTCAAAATATAGTTGCTTATTATGCATTATGAAATATGTATAATGAAACGATTGTTGTTATCTTAAAACATCACTATTCAGGTAATCTAGGAATGCGATCACAAGATATTATGTTGCTATTGAGTAGTAGCATCTAAAGTTCATAGCTAACTATACCAATACTGTGTTAAAGGTTTCTAATGTACACTAGAATAAACTTTACTTGTAAAAAGTAACAACTTTTAAAGAGTTCAATGATTATAACATTAACAGATTTAACATCCAATGGTGATATTTTTTAAGACATAATACTTGTGGTTTTTCAGGACATCTAATTATTTCGCAGTGTGATTGAGCGCGGCTTTAAATAACAATATTTTAGACCGAAAGTAGAATTAATAATTGTGGAATAAGTAAATTTTAGTAGACGTTCTGTGTTTGTATTTGCCAGTAGTTAAAGATTATCCCAGAGTACACTCTTATTTTTTTAAATGACGTATAATTAATCTTGAAGTACATTTACATTGTACACCATGTTAAAAAAAACAAGATATATTTGTAGGTAGAGAATTTCAGGTCTGAAATTGGAATCTTAGGAGTCGCCACCAAAACGCTTCTTTCTAAGGTTATTCAACTCGTGTCGTCAAGTGTCACGTAAACATTACCGAGGAGCGTGCTATTTAATGGTGTAGTATCATTCTTGTATTGAAAAAGCTTTTGTGTGGTGTTTATCGAAAGAACGCACCAAAAAGTGATTTGTGTAGTTTTACAAGCAATGGAAAACAAAACGTGTACATGGCTGTAAGAGYACATCAGTCAGTACCTCTAACAAAATTTGTGTAACCGTTCCTCGAGATTATCAACGTAAGAAAAAGTGGTTTAAGGCCGCTAGGCGTGATGTGCCGAAATCGCAAATATTCACATTTTTAACATTAAAAATACACCTTACGGTCCATTTTTTCTATTTCATAAACTGTCACAGCTGTTTTGTGTATTAGACGCTACTTATTATTACGCAATTTAATAAAACATAAATACATGTCAAATTAAATACCATTTGGATAGCGGGTCATAAAATTTTTTTATATTGCTTAATTAATAGTGATTTGACCTTATACTTTAGCCGAGCCTATATATTGGGTAATACTGTTTAGATTATGTGTATGTGATTATGTGAAACCATTTCTTAATGCGAGAAAAGTTTTAGTCTTTTAAATAATTTTTTACTGATATTGTCCAAAGGCCCCACGTGAAAAAGTATTTTATCCCCAATGAGCTTTGCAAAAAAATTTTGGGATAATTTTATTTTACCGCTAGAACTAACAAAAATTTAAAGTGAGATTAATATCTCAACAATTATTTTTTCATGTGCCAGAAATAATGCATATCTGCGTTAATTACCGCAAATAATTTTTATCAAATGCTCGGTAAACAATCGTATCGTAATCACTTAATCGACAATTTAGATCATTCCAAAATTAAGCCATAAAAAATGATTAGTCGAATATGGCATTATTCTATTACTATTGCTTTATCTGTCTTTCATAGTTGCTCTAATGGTGAAAGATAGGCTGTAAGTATATTGTCATAATTATTTATTAGTAAACCTTGGACCTTGAATGTATATGAAAAATTATTCAGTTTGCTATTCCTAACCAAAGCAAAATATGAAACTGTGAAGACACAACTTCTTAAATTAATTAAGCTAATAACAATCTGCTCCTCGGATTCATATACCGAAAATCATTTTAAAGGTCATGTGCCACGCGGTATTTCCGTGAAATCATACAAGCCTGCAAAATTATACATAACTGGCTTTATCAAAGCGAATGATGAACGCCACCAATTTGTGAACTTTAATAATGGATACCACATAAAACATTTACCTTTTAATATTACCTACATATTTCAAAGCGCTAACAATGCGTTTGTATGTTCAATGCGTGGGATTAAAGTAGAAATTAGAATCCATAAAATATATTTTAAGCAATAATCACATCATATTATTATTTTTTGACCAGCTTATCGTAGGTTACTTACCCTCATGGGCTCGTATAAGCGTATCTAAAAGATAGATGGCATCACAGACATAATCAAGGGTCCACCAGAGCGGCGGAATGGCGTTGTTCAGTTCCCAAAACACAGCCCTTCCAAGCACAAATATTATGTTGTATAGCACAGCCAATGACACTACCATTAACCACTGAAACAAATTAAAAAAATATTATTTTTCAAGTAATCTTTACGAAATTTTAGATAGTTAATTAGGTATGTGATAAAGCGGTACAGTACAGTACATGGTAATTGCAATTATTACATATTTAGTATCAGTGAAAAATATAAGAAAATCGGTGCGAGCCATAGATATATAATATATTTAAAATTGCGACTGCCCGTTCGTGGCATGCGAAAGTTTAATGGTTCTAAAATCAGCTATCATTTAAGTTTTTTATATACGGGTAGGTACTAATCAGCTTATATAGCATTAAAACGGAATCAAGTTTTCTTCCGGTTAAAAGTTATCGTACCTATAAAGTATTCAATTTTGAGGACAGAGTATACTCTCTAGCTGCTTATATACTATAAAAAAGGGCTAATGGGTAATGTAACGGGTAATATGAAAATTAAAGGCAATTTTGTAATATTTTCAGATCATTTGCATACATCAAGCAATATCATTTCAGATTGACAGTAATCTCATTTGTATATAAGAAAGTTGTGATCTTAAGGCGGAACTATTAGAAACTCCAAGTGTAGGTAGGAAATAGGCAAATACGCCTGCACAAAGCGGGACTAAATGAAATAGACAAATGTTTTGCAATGACGGTAAAACATTTGATAACAAGCAATGGAGTTTACAGTTTCCTGGGGTGAATATAAGCAGGAATTATTGTAGCTCATATGACTGGGTTTACAGCATATGCTGCAAATTATTTTTAAAGACTCCTTTTTAATTTTTAAATTTTAATGCTTCTGAAACTTGGAAACAAACTGATGATTGCACTTTGTTTTACGTGTTTTGTCATAGTACTGACAATCGTATAGTTATTTTCAAAGAGCATGAGAACTGTATACTCAGATGATCAAGACCCTTATTTTTACAGGGTTGTAATAATTAGTTGTAAAAATCTGACCTGGGTTTGAAAGTTCAATTTATGTTTTCAGTAATATCAAAGGCGTACTGAACGTGGGAATTTTTTGCGCATTTGCGAAATCTTTGTTCTGATGATGTGCTTTTTTAATTTGCAAATGTTCTGAAAGATACAGTTGACCTTTTCTTTCGTAATGTAAAATGTTGGTGTTGCAAAAGCAAAAGCTGCTGTACCTTTAATTGAGTTTTTTAGCATTGTCAAATCGTAAACAATACAATTTTATCCTTGCAGAATAAGTCACTAACCCACAACATGAGGTACCTAACGTAAGTCAGTTAACATTGTATATATACCATTTAACACTACAACTTTTAGTTTTTGTACTTTTTGCATTATTTGAGAGATTTCTGAATTCGAACTAGAAAAGTTGTTTCAATTTTTCAAAACAGCCAAAATTTTTCTCTGTAGAGTATAAAAATACTAAACAAATTCTTTCCCAGCTAACATTTATCGTTGAAATAATCAAAATATTTAACCAACTTAAGTGGCTTTAATGCCACTTAAAATAAGGATTAAGTTTGTTTGTTTTGAACGCCGATTAGAGGAGCTAGTTTAATGCTCATTACTTTTAAGTGTCTCTTAAATCTTACATAACATCTAAAAATACCTCCTTTAAAAATTTAATATCAGCGTGGAAGATTTTTCCCTTTTGGTGCTAAAAAATCTCATATGCATCGAACTGATTTCATACCAAAAACATTAACCCAATTCATGGCGCAAGTACACTTTTATGCGAAACGCGTAATTTGAATATCGAACAACCACTTTCACGGAAATCGTCAGATCTCTGCTTTCTACCCGCTTTCCATTACTCTCGTAATACCTCTATCGATTTGCCTTTGAAGTCAACCTTTTGATTAAAACTTAACGATTTTCTTTCGTTACCTTCCGTATCCATCCAGTTATTGTGTTGAAAATGACCTTTTTTGTAGATGGGAAACCGTACAAATAAAAGGTTAATGTGCATAAGGAGATTATGGAACAGCTCGATGTAAAAGTTGAGGAATTAAAGCTGCAAATAACCCTGTGAGTTGTTGATCCTTAGCATTTCCAATTAACACTGTTAAAATAATACCCTTTACATGAAAAGTTATAATTAATCTAACTTGAATAGGTTGTATGCTTTTAAAGCTACGCTCAGTATGAAAAAACTTTTGAGCATATTAAGTTATAGTAAATTACTTGTAACAGCATTCACAACTAATTTTAGCCTCTAAAAGTATAGATAGATGTGGTGAAGCTAGCGACTGTGGATTAGACAACCAGACCGATGTTCTCCCGGTTGATTAAGGTCTCATGTTCTAGTATGTTCTCGAAGCTTCCATACTAGGCAGGCGGCAGGGAGATTTTGGAAACATTCGCGCAATTTGGACGGTTGGTATAATAAGCCACATATTTAAAGAGAGGATTATAAAACAATATAAGTACGTGATATAAGCTCGGAAGATGAAGATTTGAAAAGCAGTGAAGCTTGCCAAGAGATCGATCTAAGTGTTCTAAAGCGTTTTAGTGCTAGTTTGTGAAATGTAGTGTAGCGCAGGGTTTCTATAAATGATTCGTGCATCCAGGGTGCTTATGGAAATTATCGATTAAAGTAGTTTGCCGCCTCTCAGGAAGATGAACACAACTATTGCCTTAACGTATAATTGTCATCGGTCGATTTTTGATATGTGCATTTTCAACATATTCTGTAGTGTGTGTAGTGTCCTGTATGTGAGATAATCAACTTTAAAGTTGCAGAAAGCTCACGTATCAGAGGTGTGGAGTGACATGTTTCGTATAATTTTTAGGTTATGTATCGTATTTGTGAGGTTACAGGTGGCTACTATAAGCCTGTTAAATAATTGTACTATGATGGACTGAAAGATGTTTTTAGCCTGCCGCAATGGTAAAATTAACAAACTAAGTGGTACTAACGTTAGCTGCACTACACWAGTATTCCACAGTGCAAGGGTGTAGACTGTAGTGATTACCACAAACCTACCAAACCAATAACTATTTTGTAATTTCTTATCTTTGGCAGAAAATAGAACCGTATATTGTTGGGAAATCTTTATAAAGCCATCAATTTTCTGACTGTATCTTGATCTGTAACCTTCAGTACTATCGCCGTGCATATTGTAGCTTGGCAACAGTTACAAAAAGGCGCCACAAAGAATTCAGAAATCAACGCCGCCCGTGTTGCACGAATCATTTATAGTTAGTAGTTAGTAGTTAATCGAACTAGTGCTGTCTTACTAGTAGTGCATGTTTGTGTGGTGTTTGAATTTGTGTATTTCGGTGTAGATATGTGAGCAGGGGCGTACCCAGCTTTTGGTCTAAGGGGGGGGGGGACAMAGCAGGAACGTCCTGTAGAGTAAATTCAACATAAATAGAAATAATAAATGTTTATAAGATATAGGTACTTAAGTAATGAAKTATTTATTCCATGAATAAGCTTCGTGGATTTTTTGCAAGGCGACTTAAAACAACTTCTGTGAAATAAAGACCCGAATTATTTGTTTTCTATGTACACTGATCACACAAAGCCCCTTTATTACTAATTGCGTTATTGATGAACTCAGGTCAGGCGCATTCAGTTGCATCGCTCTAGCGTTTAACAAAAAATGAGTTGATACATTTTATTTGGGAGAATAAAGATCCGTGATGCACATAATCTATAATGATATCATTAGTACCAAAGGAACGTAAATTTCACCTTAAAAGTTCTACTAGTAGGAGCACGATTTCTGATTCAGAATGGACACATATCAAAGACTAATGCATTAACCGATGCGCTTTTTATACAGTTTCAACTTCTCACACCAGAAGCTTTAGAAATTTAAAAGCTGGGAGTTCATATGTATAGGTGTTAAAGATACAATTGTAGTAATTTTTACACCCCAGGGAAAAAAACTCGATGGATAGGTAACTAACATTATTAAAACTCAGAATGACAAAGCTTCAGCATTATGCGTCAAGCCAACCTTCTTAGATCGCCAGTGCATTGATCTCAAAAATAAACTGACTACTTAATATTTTAACCAAATTAAGCTTCATTTAAATAAACTGAAATATATTTAATTGCATTTTTAACAACACATCGGGTTTTAATTCGTGCTGATAATTCTTTTACTGGATTCCTAAAACTTTTGGTACAAAAGTTAGAGTTATCACTGAATGTATGACAGATTCTGATTTAATTCCATGTAACAGTAGTTAGTTGAACAATCTTTATATGAAAAGGTAGAAGAGCTGAACTAAGCAGAAATCGTGTTATGACTCATCCCGACCAAGATATTCTTTTAAAGCTATATCCGCCATAAGACAACGATTCGTAACAACAAGAATGTTGCAGTTACAGCTTCAAAACGCACATGGCATTGATTAAGCTTAGAAACCAATTAACAACGACTTATTAGAGAAGGTCATTTGCAGGGGTCAAATATGAGTTTTGGATGAAAATTATGCAATACACTTGCCTATAAATTTTACTGTATTTACAATTTTGTAAATAAGACAATAATTTTTAGGTGTACACACATAATTAACCAGCAACCAGAGTTGGCAACCCAGGTCCAGGGGGGACAGCTGCCCCCCTTGTAAATGAAGGCGGTTAAGTTAGACATCCGCAAGAAGTCTACTAACATTGATGACTAATTAGAACAACTACTGAAAGCACGAAAGAAATTGATGGAGCCCTAGAAAACTGAAAAATAAGGCAAGAGGAAATAAAAAGAGAACTAGAAATACTGAAAACCCACGAAACTGGGAGCAGCAAAGTTAAATCACCGGCATACAATGGACAGTTGTCATTTAAGACCAACAAAATGCAGTTTGAGGCGGTGGTAAGGTAAACAAGTGGAATGATCAAGAGAAAGCTACGGCTTTGGTGATTGCTCTGTGTGTACCAGCTTTGGACTTCATCCTCAAGTTACCTACGGCCTACAAGGAAGATTGCTACTAGCAACGTTAGAACTGCACTTTGGATGAAGGAGGTGTCCTCAGAAAGACTGAACCTAAGCAGATGTAGGCACAGTGGTATTATTTGCAAGTCAAGAAGGGCCTGCTGAGGAGGGCATCGATTGGAAGCATGTTACGATGTGCTTAGTGCCCAAGGAAGGTGTATACGAGTGAACAAGGTTTTAGTAAAAGTAGATGGACGATTGTACTGGGTGTAGTCTCGAGAAGATGTAGAGAAATGGTGCTGCAAGTGAACAAACCGCGCAGTCCGAAGGTTCATCAACACGTCTGAGAGGAAGGATAAATTAGTACAACGTGGGAGCTCCGCTAGGAAAGATTGCAAGTGATCGTGCTCGCTATGGAGAAACGGACATTCTCAGGCAGTTTGAGGAGGGCGAGAGCAGTACATGCAAGTACCTCGGAGATTCCGAGGAATCACTTTCTGAGGGGCTAGTGTTACGATGTGATGAAGCTACCGCCTGCGAATTAAGCAGTAGCCTAAGGTCTCGTGTTGTGACATGTCCTCAAAGTTTCCATGCTAGAAAGAGAGATGGTTCAGGAAACATTAGAGCACTTTCAACGATTGGCATATAAGCCTGATTAAAAGCGCGCGGAAGAAGTCTGATTTGAAAGCTGTGAAACTAGCGAGCCAAGTTTTCTAAAGTACCTACTATTTTAAGTGCTAGTAAGTGAAATGTTTGAATAGTAGTTAAGCGCGATAAATAAAGAAAGTTAAGYGAGGAATCCACATTTTTCGGACACCCACAGTAATACAGAAGTAAAAAATAAAAAAAATAACATATCCGAACTCACCTTGTAATGAGCCGGTAGCGCCGGGTCGACGACAATCCTCCTGCCCCAGCAAGTGGGTGCCGRGGTATCCTCTTTTTCAGTGGTTTCGTCCTGGTGACTCTTGTCGACGAACCAATCTGGGGGGTGCGATTCCCTCCTGGATAGTCGCCTAAATCGTATGGCAGCTTGAAGAGATGCTGCCACCTGCCGCAGTCTGCCACGCATTGCGGAAAAGATACGACCAGGTGGCACATTGTCCTGAAAAGATTAAATAAAATAATACCTCCTAACATAGGCTGAACCGTTACAATAAACTGCTAATGAAATATATTTATTTGAACGTATTATTGCACCAATATTATTACGAATCACCCTAGTTTGAAAATTATTTGGACGGAAAAATAAATTTTGTTACGATGCGCGATGTGATGAGGATAACGCTACCAGGCCGATGTTCGCGCGGTTGTCTAATGTCATATTCTGGTTTGTTGGCATATGAACTCGAAGCTTTTATGCTAGACAGGAAGATGGCTCTGGAAATAATCGAGCACTTTCGACGGAGGTAAATAAGCCCGACGTAAAGCGTGCGAAAGAAGTCTGTTGTATAAGGCGGTTAAGTAAGTTAACACAAAAGCGAACCAGGCGTTCTAAGATGCTCAAAAATGCTAGTGACTGCAGTTACGTATAGTGATCTGAATAGTAATTAGTTGAAAGTAAGAATTTAGTCAACATTACACTGACAAGATGACAAAGCCACCTAGCTGCCATTGTAGGACATGCATTTTAAAGTAATTAGTTGAATTACTAAGTGTGTTGCACTAGTATGCCCTAGTATTATAGAAATTGTGATGAACATAAGGATACTGTACTGATTGAAACCATAGCTTTCTTTCATTTTCTCGCCCATTTTGATGTTTTGGGTATTTCCAACTTTTGACGGTTATGCAACTAAAAAGATGCTAAGTAATAAAAGAGAACTTTGTTGATGCGTCATCTAGAATCTAGATCATAGTTTTGATTTTATTAGCATGAACATAAAAAAGATCATACGGTAGCAGCAAGTTGAAAGATATTGTTCGTTCCACATGTAAAAGTGACAGAGACGTCGTCAAGTTCGGACGTCATATCCGCGGCAAGTATGACTGCCTCCGCCTGCATCGCGTAACCAGTAGCGTACCGAAAATAATTACTTGCGGGGAAAGCATTGATTCATAAATTACTGCATAATATTGCATTGAAAGATGAAACAAAACACAAAGCAACGCAAGTGGTTATCCGTCTATCAGCCTGATCGCCTCGAACACAATAACAGCAATGAATAAACGAGTTTAACCGGTTCTGAAATACCGATTCGCCACTGATCTTCTCCTGCAGGTCGACATAGCAGATTTCAGTCGCTAAAACAGGTTCCGAGCAGTGACGTCGGTGATGACGTCCCTGTCACCTTCTCATTTGGAATATAACTGAAACATGCTATAAATAGCCGAGAGCGCTTTCTTAAATATTTTTGTGTTTTGTTATTTATGACAATATATATATAGACTTAGCAAAAGAGGCTAAAAGACAACAGATTTATTAAACGCTCTAATAACGGTAAGCAATCATTTTTTTCTATCCACTTGTTAATGATTCACGAATTAACAAGCCTGCTTGATGTCATACATTACATGTTCTATTATGCACATTCAATGTCAAAAGATCCAGTCTTACTAGAATGTTAGGTTGAGCACTGAGCTTTTGAAAAATAAAATAATCCACGTGAGAAGCCACACTTGTATCAGATTCACACGAGGAAATTGTAAAAGCATAACTAACAGGACGCTTTCTTTAACGGAAACACGCGATAAAGTGGCAAATTCTCTTTAGAATGGCAGCGTTTGCCTCGCACCAAATCCATTCATTAGTTTATTGAAAGTTCCTTTAACGTTATGTGTATTTATTTATCTTGAAGCTGTCTTTAAAGTCCTTGCATCTTTTCCAAATAATCATATTGATTTTGTGGTTTATTTAGTTAACCTTAATTTTTATGTTTATTCTCTCCTATATCTGGGCTTCAATGCCATGTGTATCGGAAATGAACTTGAAGCAAATTTGAATAAATGATTGTATTCGTTCGGTATTATCACCCGATGATTTCTAATACAGACGAAACTCGCTACTGTTAACTGGAGTTTGCTTTTCAGTAATTTAATGTTTAATGTATTTGGTACTAGACCTGTGAGTCAGATATATGTGTATTTTTGTGTTAACACTGCAGTAAAGTGAATGTTGTTAAATTCTACTGGGTTATAAAAAACAGAACACGAGCATACCATATACACGTTAAAACACAACATTTAGGTAAAGAACCAATTTGCAAGCACAATGAAGAAAGGATTGTTTAAACAACAGTGTTGGAATGTCCAACAAATGTTTTGATACGGCAGCTTTTTGTCTTTTTTTATTGAAGCGGAAGTGTATATGGCGAATACAAAGTAGAATAAAAATTGAGCGCGACCGTCGCGTTATTCATACTGTGCCACGCGTTAACGCACTGCAATTGGGTATTATCACTTTTTTTTGAAAATTACGTAAAATGAATCTTGAAGTGCATATATATCATACGCCATGTAAAAAAAAACAAAAAAGTATTTGTAGGTAGAGAATTTCAAGTCTGAAATTCGAATCTTAGGAGTCACCGCCAAAACGCTTCTATCCAAGGTTATTCAACTCGTGACGTCAAGTGTCATATAAACATTACCGAGGAGCGTGCTATTTAATGGTGTAGTATCATTCTTGTATTGGAGAAGCTTTTGTGGGGTGTTTAKTGAAAGGACGGTGTAAGAGGTCGCACCAAAAAGTGATTTGTGTAGTTTTACAAGAATCTAKTATGTATGGAAAACAAAACAAGTGTTGTTTTGTACATGGTTATRAAAGCACTTCAGTCAGTACAGATTACAAAATTTTTGTAACCGTTCTTCGAGATTATCAACGTATGAAAAAGTTGTTTAAGAACTTTAGATATGCCGAAATCACAAAGTTTGTTTTTATGTTGTGAAGATCATCTTGATTCTTACTGTAGTTTTATTATTCTGTTTGGTGTTACCATTCAGTTTCCATTTTGTTATAGCTTGAAAAGGATATGAAAAATTATATGCGTTTTAAGTTGATAAAGGGAAATGTTATAGTAAAGAACGACGTTGTTCCCCATATATATTCGACTGTTAGCTAGACCGGACACGAGCCGCAAGAGCCCCGAAGATGAATGGCAATTTATATTTATTCTGACCTCTAAAATACATGTCAAGTTTAGGGAACATAACTCATAAGTATTTCACTTTTTCTTGGCGTATTTTAATTCGCTTGTCACAAAATTAACGCAAACAACAAACTAATAAATTGACGGGCTGAGGCTGACGCGTGACGCGCTGACCCCAGACGTAAACAAGCGGCCATTTACAAGACACCTGACGTCACGGCCAATATTCACATTTTTAATATTAAAAATACACCTTACGATCCATTTTTTCAAATTTATAAGCTGTCACAGCTGTTTTGTGGATTAGATGCTGCCTATTAATATGCAATTTAATAAAATATAAATACATGGCAAATACGCAACTCCCCACGATTTTGTGGCATATGAGTAGTTCTATTGGCGATTCAAATTAATATTTACGCGCGCTAGCACGATCAGCTGGTCGCGTAGAAAGCAGTSGACAGGTGTCATTTWCTGGTGTCATTCGCGTGGTGTGCCGTACGAAATGCGTCTAAGTTTAATAGAAGTTTTTACGTTTTTGGCGACCGCTTCAAGATGTATAAGGGAAGGTGAAGAAGTTCTAAATGCTGGCCATCTTATTATGTGCGGTTGTAAAACTTTAACGAGTAAGTATTAATTAGGCTTTTTTAGAACACGTGACTTTTGAGCGACTGCCAGGGGGCAAATTTCAAAACGATGCAGCTTCTAGCGCKCTGTCATAGAAACCCCATTACTTAATGCCAACGTCAGTCGCTAGAGCTGGGACATTCGATTAAATTCAAATCGTTCAATCAATCGCGTAGATTCGGATCATTCAAGTCGTTCATAAGGATCGTGAATTGAAAGTGACAGCGGTGTCTCCTGTCTCGCCACAGCATATAAATATCCTGTCATGCTGTTTTCTCGTCGTGTGCTGTCGTCAGCCGTTAACCATGTACGACGCACGAACGACGCTGATTCATTAGCTGTGAGCCAAATCAAGGCATGAGTCATTCAATTTGAACGACTTGGTCATGAAGTACCCAACTCTATCAGCCACGCGTCCGTTTCCAGGGTTTCGCAGGCGCGTCCCATGCGTGCGCTTTTTGCCCCCTGGACGCCATATTGGATGACGTAATCTTAAAAAGCCTAATTGTCGTATATAATACATCAACAACCCCATAACCTATCATTCAAGTATACCATTAGGTTTTTTAGAACACGTGACTTTTGAGCGACTGCCAGGGGGCAAATTTCAAAACGATGCAGCTTCTAGCGCGTTGTCATAGAAACCCCATTACTTAATGCCAACGTCAGTCGCTAGAGCTGGGACATTCGATTAAATTCAAATCGTTCAATCAATCGCGTAGATTCGGATCATTCAAGTCGTTCATAAGGATCGTGAATTGAAAGTGACAGCGGTGTCTCCTGTCTCGCCACAGCATATAAATATGCTGTCATGCTGTTTTCTCGTCGTGTGCTGTCGTCAGCCGTTAACCATGTACGACGCACGAACGACGCTGATTCATTAGCTGTGAGCCAAATCAAGGCATGAATCATTCAATTTGAACGACTTGGTCATGAAGGACCCAACTCTATCAGCCACGCGTCCGTTTCCAGGGTTTCGCAGGCGCGTCCCATGCGTGCGCTTTTTGCCCCCTGGACGCCATATTGGATGACGTAATCTTAAAAAGCCTAATTAGGCTTTTTAGAACACGTGACTTTCGGAAAGACTGCCAGGGGGCACATGTCAAAACGATGCAGCTTCTAGCGCGCTGTCATAGAAACCCCATTACTTAATGCCAACGTCAATCAATCGCGTAGATTCGGATCATTCAAGTCGTTTTTATGGATCGTGAATTGAAAGTGACAACGGTGTCTCCTGTATCGCCACAGCATATAAATATGCTGTCATGCTGTGTTCTCGTCGTGTGCTGTCGTCAGCGGTTAACCATGTACGACGCACGAACGATGCTGATTCATTAGCTGTGAGCCAAATCAAGGCATGAGTCATTCAATTTGAACGACTTGGTCATGAAGGACCCAACTCTATCAGCCACGTGTCCGTTTCCAGGGTTTCGCAGGCGCGTCCCATGCGTGCGCTTTTTGCCCCCTGTACGCCATATTGGATGACGTAATCTTAAAAAGCCTAATTGATAGATTTTGGGATGGTATGGCATCTTTCTTCAGGCATCTCCTCTTTACTTCTACATCAAAATAGTTTAATTACAACACACAATGCAGATATCAACTACTTACCAGTTTTCGAAGATATAAAATCCAAGTCTTGAAAATGTAACGAGCATACTTCCATGTAAGGTGATGGCGTCTTCCCTATTTTCAGTTTTTTCACCCACACATTGGATAAGTCAATTTTCTCTGTATTACATAGTTTATTAGTCCCTGATACCGTTCTGGTCCCTTTCTTGGAGAAGTAATGAAAGCTAACCTCCCTTTGCCGCTTTGCTTTGGAGTTTTATTATTGCTTTCGAATTTTCGTTTTACTTTTATATTATTCATTTTTAGCACAATTTACTTTTAACTGCCGCCAAAACACAAATATTACCGCGTCGTTTATCATCAACCGTCTAATAACGCATGCAGAAGTACACTCAAAAAAGGGGAACTACTGTTTATACGTAGTTAAAAATTCTGCCGCTAGACTGCGTATCGCTTAGCTTGAATCGCCTATAGTTGCACAGGTAGCGCATTTTACTGTTCCGAATAATCCTTCACTTGTCCTTTGCATTTGTTTCTTTTTACTGTACTATTTTCTATATATGCACAAGATAACAAACATTCCGAAAAATAAAAAGCTTTACGTTTTGTAATATGATATAGGTAGTTGTTTTGTTTTGATATTGTTGTTTGAGTAATCATTATTAAAGAAGAAAAGCTTAAGGAAGTTTGTATAAGTTGTATCATGATAGTCGTAGGTAAACGCATATATGATACATGATCTTGAAATGTTATTTTTATGTTTATAAGAAATTAAATTGAGTACGTCAAATGGTTCAGGGAACTGTCGCCTTGCTTCGTATGTGCCCACCACCTAAAAGGATTAATCTGTCTACTTGTGTTGATATATGTGCGGTGTCGCTTTCCTTGTTAAATTTATAGGTACGACAATAATATGGCTCCCATAAGTGATATACAACAAATTCTTTTCTATAAATATAGCCTTCCGCTTCTTCCATTTTGCGTACGTACGTTAAAATTTAGGGTAGATTTATATAAAAAAAAAATAGAATGCATATAATCTTCAAGGCACTTCAGATTACTTCGAGCGCTTACAGCTTATCGTGGAAAATGTTTCTTATTGAAATTTCAAATATACCGCACCCCGCAGGATTTGCATCTCGTAAATCTGACAATAAAAGAGAATCTTCCAATGAGGTATATGTATAGGTACTTTAGGCAGAATAGGTTATACACGACAGGACAGCGGTATGAACGCAAAGGCCTCGCGGCGTCATTTACTAATATTAAAAAGTMCAAAAAATTTTTTTTTGGCAGCAATCAGTGTAAGATTTTGTATGAAATAAACAAAACCGTATACATATTTTCTGATGACTGTTAAAAATTGATTATATTTCGTATACTGTACGCTAGAACGGTTATGAGCTTGATGGATTGTAAAAGTATACTTATTATTGTAGTGTATAGGCCCTCTATGTGTTTATTATTATTATTTGTATTGCTTGGTTTAGTACGCGGTACGCGCATATCTGGCATTCAGATAACCTAAAATATTGACGCGCATGACGGGAAATACATAACCTAGAAATTTGAATGTTGATGTTCGGTAATGTAGTAATCTTTATGTGTGATGTGTGCATGTGTGACGATCGCGATTCGCGAGACAGCGAACAAAAGGTAGGAAGGAGATGATTTTCTAATGTTTAGTAGATAAATAACGACGAAAAAGGAATGACATGTTATGAAAGCGATCCGGACTTTTACAAGGTCAGATGAATCCAATTTAGATTTTGTTAGCTTAGATATTAGGGTTTAGAGATTAGATTTGCATTGGTCAGGTTTTACTAGTTAGAATGTAAGGATTTTTGTTCCTGGTCTTGTATTTATGTTTGTATGTTTATATTTCATTTAGATTTTTGCATTTGCATATAACCTTTGGCTTTATAAAATTCTCATCTTGTATTTATACATTTTTCTCCAGTTGTTTGTTTATAATTTAATTCATGATTGCATAATAACTTAATTATTAATTTTGTTAGTCAAAAGTGTTAACTTCATTACTTCGTTTAGATTTATTACATTTACCAACATGAGCCCGCTATGTCATATGTGTATTTGATTTGATGTCTTGAATGTTGTATATATATATATATATATATATATATATATATATATATTGAATGTTTACATGATCTTGATATTTGCTTTTTATTATTGTATTTTATGTGTTTTGCCATGTCCATGTTTTGATATTTGTTTTTACTACTGTTGTTGATTATGCCATGCTATTTATGTGTCTGTGAATATCGAGCTTTTCAAATGGATTGCACAGATACATGATGCTACCCACCATTAGGAATACAGGTGTGAAGCGTTTTGTATAGGTGTATTCATTTGAGATAGCCAAGTACTGTTCTCGATATATTAACTAAAGATGGGTGAAAGACGTCTTGGTTATTTGTAGAGAAATTGTACGACATTGTTGTGTGCTAGGTACGGGTATTACGATGCTTCCCTGCATCATGTATGCATGGATCGCGGGTTCATGGGTTGAGCTAGTTGGGACGGAGGTTTTCTCTGCCGTGGCTCTTTTCCCTCCTATAGTCCCAGGTGAGTCACGGCACTCTATCAAGTTAGGTAGAAAATTAAATCAATAAACATCCTTTGTGTTCATTTTAAGGGCTGCGGTAATCTTGTGTTTCATTGTCTCAACTTTTCCATTTCAGCTTTCCCAACAATGCATCCCAAATACAAGGTAGGTAAATTTGACACAACGTAGGCCTGGGTAAAATTAACTAGACGATCATGCCAAATCACGCCAAATTCATGTTAAATTGAAATATATTAAATTTTTATAGATATCAAAATTGACAACTATTGTCATTATGATTTAATTTAGGTTACTTTTATTTTTTTTATAATTTTTTGGCCCTGCCTATTTGGCAATTAGCCAGCTCATTAGTGTTTAATATTGTTTTTATTGATAAATTATGTACATACATTTTTTTATATTATAAAGGGACATTCACAACATCCATGCCTTACGCGGGATTCGAACCCGCAGCCTACCTGGCCATAGGCAGTCGTGCTTCCGCGCTACCCACTAGACCAGCTAGGCCGGCAAGGTTGCTTTTATTTGAGTTTGAAATATATCAAAATTGACAAATGTCTGACGTACATTTAATGTATGGGTAGAACCTTGGGGATATTACTAGTACCTAGCAACTGATAATAATATCGGCAACAATGCTTAGGAAAAAACTAAAATCTGACAGACAGCGTCTGCCGGTGTCTGATTGCATGTCATAAAGTGTTGTCCAGTAGGGGCTCGTTGCCTTTCAAGCGTGGTAGGCGACACCTGATGATCATAGGTTGTTACCATCGCCCGCGTCAACAAACAGTTGCATATTTTCCCATACTACAAATTAATCAAACCACACGTGAACCGCTTCGATCATGGGTACAAAATTGCTGTTATAGAGCGACTTTATTTCCATTTTAATATATTAAAATTGTTGTGGCTCTAATCAGCAACAAGTTACTAAACTTGTACTGCCGTAACTGATTCGAACATTTGGTGCACTAGCTGCATCTTCATAGTTCTATTAACAAATTTACTTGAACATCAAGTTTTATAAGGCTGCTGTTACATATCTGTCAGCTTTAAATTAAGTAGAAGATATTCTCCAACAAAAATGGGTTTGCATTGTTTAATATTTTTATCATTAAATACTGTAACAAAATGTCCTTTTCTTCCGCAAAGCTTACAATAAGTACGTTACCTGAATTTATTAGGGTGTACATATATTGCTATCTGATAGTCCTCAGTGTTCAATGAGTTTCCTTGTCCTACATATCTGGATCACCGGCGTCCTCTGTTAAAATAAAAATGATCTTTTGTTATTGAGCCAATGAAGAAAAATTTCTTTCCGTAAAGATCTTATTTGTACTATTGTGAATATTAAAAACATGAGGCATTCTCAATAACACGCTTACTAACGAACATAATTTAATTTTATTTATATATTTTTTGTGTGGTTATTGCTTTGTTCTACGAAGTTTCTTTCAAGGCCCAGCAAAAGATTCCTTTGCACCAGGCCCCGTTTTTATTCAGACCGGCCCCGATTAGCTATTTATTGTGGATAGCCAAAAATGCCAAACTATTAAAATATATAACGCAGAACACTATAAAACAGGAAGAGAACACAAATGATAATTAAAAATTATATTAGCTCCGACAGCGCAAATCAAATTATGAAAGAAAATTGGCCTATAATGAACTAATCCGTCTTTCAAGTGAGAATAGGAGGGCAGATGCCCTCAGTGCCTTCTAAGCGGAACTCTGAGAGCTAGGCGGTCTATAACTGCGATAGACACCAGCCTAGTGCAGGTTCCTAGCGATGCGATGGCATCGGAGAGGCTCTCCGTAAAGCAATGATGAAATAAATCATCTGCCCTGGTCAGTTCACTCTCACCCTGCGACTAGTTTTGCCCTGTTGGGGATCATCAGATGGGTAGAGAGCAATGTGACCATGGCAGACCGTCGCCTATAAACGCGACTGGCGGACTGTTTCAAGTGAGAATAGGAGCGCATATGCCGTCAGTGCCATTTAAGCGAAACTCTGCGAGCTAGGCGGTCTATAATTGCGATAGTCTTTGATGGTGCAGAATTATTGATGCCATTGGGACATTAAAATATCAAAATCTTGGCTACTAATTTTTATTACAAAATTAAAATTTTAGTAATTCCTTACAGATTTTGTACATATACTTTATATAACTCGCATAACTCTCGCATATTAAAATTTTTGAAACATTGCTAATTAGCAAACCTTTTATAGTGTTTTTTTTCTCAAAATACGTTTGAACGATTTAAATTGAATAAGTGAAGAGAAATTTTCTTTATTAGGTCAACTCACTTCAGGTAGGTGCTGACTTATTATGTAATGTACCTAAAAGTTCAAAAAACAGATACTCCAAAATCATTTTTAAGCAAGGAATACGCGGTTAAAGCGAATGACTGCTATACTGTCTCACCTCAACCATTGCAGAGCGAATTGTTTCGTTTTAATTAAGGCTTATTAGTGCAGTTTAGGTTTAAGTTCAGATAGCATGGCATGAAACTTAAAGTGGCAAACGAAACTGTTATAGAGCTCTACTCTACAGTTGGTTGCGGTGCAGACAACATAGCAAACATAACAATTTAATGTATCGATTCTTGCGCGCTTACGAAAAATGTAGCACGGGTGAAGTTAAACCAATGTAGGTGCATGTCCATTTGGCAAATTATAGGTCGTATCAACTTACAGTGAAGTAGTTCCTGCAAAGACTGATAGGTATCGCTTTGCTAAATGGCATTACAATGTAAATTTTCATTTCACACAAACTCTAGTTTTGTATAATGTACACATTTGTATCAGTGGCAGCTGGTCAGTTTTCAACTGATAATAAACAACTTATACAGTAATTGATATTTAACTAGCACATACATTTAAGACCTTGAAGATAAACAGCAGTATATGCCCAAGCAGTTGACGCAAGCACACTTGCGCTCTCTCTTCTCACTGAAGCTCAAGAATTCTAGCCTAGGTTTATGCAGCCGCTAACAAATTGGGAGTTCCCGCAAAAACAGCGCGAAGACAGATGTCAACGGCTTGTTTAAGCATCACCGGGGTTCGATATTTCTGAGCTTACTAACGAACTAGGTTAGAACACAACTCCGTCGATTAAAATTGGCAATTATGGCTTTATTTTCGGTAATACGTGACGTATTAGTAGTATAGTAATCAAAGTAATTTACTTCAGATGAAATATTCGGCTGAACAAATGAAAAAGTATTGCCAGCCTTGACCGAGATTTGAACTCGGCTGAACTTTTACGTTACTGATTTTTTTTCAGGCGAGCATTACCTAACAAATCCCAATGTACAAAGCGGGCAAGTTTTTATTTCTTTGTGTTAAGTATTCCCTATTTTTTCTGTTCGTACATTTACTGCTGCTGTGCTGCCTAGTGCCAGTAGATTTTTTGGAATACACCCCTAATATCTTATCTTCATCACTAATAACTATTTTTTTGTCTTTACACTTTACAATACCTTTTATAATAAAAAATTCTGATTGAAAAAACTGGTCGAATATTGTTTAGCAGGATCACAGTCCAAGACCCGTTTAACATTAAATAAATAATCTGCCCTGGTCAGGTCAGGTGAGGTCAGGTCAGGTCAGGTCAGGTCAGGTGTCTATCAGAGTTATAGACCGCCTAGCTCGCAGAGTTCCTCATAGATGGCACTGAGGGCATCTGCCCTCCTATTCTCCTTTCAACCCGTTTAACATATAGGTACGTTAGATATGCGTTACTTGAGAGTGATAATACTAGGAAATGAGGATATAATATATGTGATAATGTATTCTACATATAGCAAATAAAATAATGGTCTTAGAAATGTATCACATAGGTATAAAACAAGTAACATAATTAAAGTGATACGCCAAATTTTAGCTGCATTTATACATATTTATTGCCACAATTTGAATTTAAAATTTTTGTTGTTATTGTTGTTCTTAACCTACGAGTATACAACCAATAAGAGCGAGATATTGCTTTGGGATTGGGAATAATTTTTGGTAATTTTGGCTCTTTGCAAAATTTGAATTTGCACCATGAGATGATATTGGTAGGCACTAATTCTTGTGCTTTGTGTCTTAGTTTGATACTTCTTTATATCCCTACATTGCAGCTGTAATTTTAATCTCTTTCAAGATAACCATTGTTCATTAGGTAGTGTATGTGGTTTAGTAATGTAAGTTATCATAACCTACCTACTTGGTTGACTATATATATTTAATTGGTCGGCTTTGGTATACCAAGGTGTGACGTATCTGCCTCTGGGGCGAGGGATTGCAGGTTAGAGTCCCGCCCAGAGCACGGGTCCTGGGAATGTAACGTATACATACGTATTATTGTATATTGCTCCTTGTAATAGGCCTAATATAATTTTAAATAAAATCAAATCTGGCAAATGAAAATCGAATACACTAAAATTTACTCTCAAGGTCAAGCCCGCAAGAGTTAGTCTTGTAATGGGTCCCAAGCCGCCACTGATTGGTACTAAACTGACGAAATGAAATAACACCCCAAAAACAAAAATGCCTTAGTGCTGCTATCTCTCAAACACTAAATAGAGACATATTATTKCGTTTCAGTATTAAATTATAACGTAATAATGCATTAAGTGTACATAATTATGTATTTACATAGTAGAAATAAAGTACTTGTATGCCAATCGAAAGCTGTTTCAGCAAAGTGACAAGTACAGCAAATGAGATACTGATGCTTTGCATACCAAACATCAGTTTGTCCTTCAGCAACGGAACTAATTTTAGGCTACACGCTGGCTGAACGGATGCACCGCAACATATATTTTCAATTCGTGGTGGAACTGGAATTCTATTGCACCTGGATTTCCGGTAGAAAAGACACTTGAAATAGGCTAAGTACGTGCTGATGAGTGTTAAAGCTTCTAACTGGGCCGGTTCAAGTTTCAGCTGTATTTGATAGCGAAGTTCTCTCTAAACGACGCAAACAAGGACAAACTTTCACAAAGAAGCTAAGGAATTCTTTGTTTAGGGATAACACGAAACGGAAGTTTAGAACTTCCGAATAAACGAGTTAAAACTTTTTAAGGGCCGCATTTAAGTGAAAGTGAAACGTCAAATTATTGAAAATGACTGCACTCCTAATTATGTCTATAAAGTTATTTGTCAGATCTGAATGAATGAGATTCAATTTTTCCCTGCACAACAGAAGCCCTAATTCGAATGCGAAATTAACAAATTCGATTCCAAACCATGAAATCTTGGCAATCATACATTTTCCCCCACTTAAGATGCTTTTGCCAGTTGTATGTATTTTTGTCGTAATGCAATTGATATTATGGCTGTTATCTAAAAATGTAGAAATGCTAGATATGTATTATTTACATGATTAGATCAAATTTTATTTATTATTATCATTGCGTCAAAGATAAAAACATTGAACCCGAAGGGCACCAACTAAACTTTATTCTGTCCGTAGCTTCTCAACGAATGAAATATTATGTTTATACGAGGCATGTTTTTTAAGTAAGTACCGTTTTGGAATTAAAAAAAGACGTGCAAAGATATCGCAATAATTTTATCCTACATGAAAGCCTGTACCTTAATCTACTTATCTACATAATTTCCGTGAATATTGAGGCACTTGTCATAACGTGGCACCAGTTTTTGAATACCCTCCTCATAAAATTATGCCGCCTGGATTGCACGACGCAGATTGTTCAATGTCTTACAATAAGACGCTGCATTGATTGTCTCATTACTCTCAAACTCCACTAGCAATATTCCTTTTCTGTCCCAAAAAAACTGTGCACATGATTTTCCGGGCAGAAATCGTTTGCTTAAACTTCACTTTTTTGGGTGATGATGAATGTAGCCATTCCATGGATTGTTGTTTCGATTCTGGTGTGACGTAGGCCACCAGTAACAATTTGGTCTAAAAAATCTTCACCTTCATTGTGGTACCGCTCAAGGAAAGTCAATGCACTGCCTAAACGTTGGGTTTTGTGCAAATCCGTCAACATTTTCGGAACCCAACGTGAACACAATTTCCGGTAATTCAAGTTCTCGGTCACAATGCGATACAAAACACTACAAGAATATTGAGGAAAGCAGTCGCACAATGATGAAATTGTAAAGCGTCTGTTTTCTCTCACCTTTTCGTTCACTTTCTGCACCAAATCTTCATTAACGACCGAAGGACGCCCATTCCGTTTTTCATCATGCACATTTGTGCGGCCATCTTTAAATGCTCTCACCCATTTCCTTACCATTCCATCACTCATAATGTTTTATCCGTAAACTTCACAGATCTCACGATGAATATCGATCGGTTTTGCGCCTTTAGCACTAAGAAATCTTATAACAGCCCGTACTTCACAATCGGCGGGACTCACGATTGTCGGAGGCATCTTAAACACTCAGTAAACAACGTATACAATGAAGAATCAAACTGTAATGGCGTCAGTGCGTAGACAAGAGATGTAGGTAACCAGCGCGCATGCGCGGAACGCCGACCGTAGCGCTGCGGCGGCGGAATCGCAAAACGGTACTTACTTAAAAAACATGGCTCGTACTTGTATTATTACACAACCACATATCAGGCCCTAAGTCTCCGCAAAGCAATGTCGATTAAGATGTATGTCTTTTAAAGTTACATAATATGTAGACTTTCAATTTTGTTAAACAATTATCAAATCGCAGGTGCTTATCTAGGTACCTACCTTAACGAATTTTTCTAGCTACCTCAGAGCACCGCAAAATAATGTCACCAATGTCAGAAAGCAGATGTACTTCATTCATTTGTTTTACTGATAGAAAAAAATAATTGTAAATCATGTGAAGCAGGGAAATTTTAGATAAAGAAAACAGTTAACAAAACCGTTAAAAAATCATCAAGTAATATTGTTAATGTGGGAAAACTAGCCTGCGAATTAGGCAAACAGTTGATTCGTGTTCTGGTTTGCTCGAGTATGGTATGTCCATACTAGACAAACATTCGAGCGAGCAATAAAAGCGACCCAAGCGTTCTAAAGTATTTTATAGTATCTGTAGTAAGTGTAGTGTTTTGAATAGTGGTTAATTGAATTAGTAGTGTTGGCATAGCAGTGAATTGTTCTAGTGGTGTTTGATAGGGAAGACAGTCATACGACTGCAGGGTATAAAGTCGACTGAACAAGGAGGTTTCAATATATGGAAGTGACGAGAAGTCAATCTAAAGACATAGATGCGCAATTACAACAGGTAATGCAACTCATAATGAAAATGAAAACAGGTTAAGAGGAGTTGAAATAACTGGTGTGCAACAACTTCAAATCGAAATAGATGGGATGAAAAACAAACCAGAAAATAGCAGACGAGCTCAAAGTAACGATCGGAGAAAAAGTCCATCAAGTCGAAGAGAAGTTTGAAAACGCAAAATTGACTGAAAATGTACATAGAAAATAGAATAGGAATTGGAAGCAGCAAGGTATTGGCGACTCCTATACGTGGACGTTACCTGTGGCTGAACAACACTTACAGCAGCTGTTTCGCGCTGAGCTGAAGATTCGCAAGCAGAATGTCAACGACAGTCTGTTGAACGTTGAAGCAAAGGTGAGAAAACTATGCACATTTCATATCCAACATTTGCGTATCAGTCGGTGTTATGGAGCGAACTCCGACTATACAATCAGACAAAGTTCTCAAGATCGCCACCACTAACCTCGTGTGGTGTAATAGCATTGATAGACTCACTCTAAAAACGCATCAACGGAAAGAATGTACAAGCAACCGTGGACCATTGGGCCCCATTGGGCTATAGTTTTCATAATAAAGAAGAACGTSSAAGAGACGTGATGCACCGATCGGATAAAAGTCCTACGAACAGTGACAGAAAAAACTTTTGCAGCAGTTGGAGAAGCTGAAGTGTTGGTGGCTGATATCGAACAGCGCATCTTGAAGTTTGGAAATAAGAAAAACGTGATACTGCTTGCTTGTGAAACCACCAAGGAACAGTGGAAACAGTGAACAACTTAACAACTAAATAAACGAAATCATGAAGAACGATCTTGGGAGCTGCGTTGGATTGCTCCAACTGGCTGGAGACAGCAACAAACACTTGTTAGTTGGAAGGTGATATTCGCGAATATATTGCTCCTATAAGAATAACGATAAGGAAATGATATCTCTTGGCGTCATTTTCTCCTCTGATAAAGATCAGCACCTGTGAAGCCCAGGAAGTGTGCCCAAATCATAGGAGCACCCAAAAAGGTAGTGTTTTGACGTGGGGAAACTGTCGCATGCGGAATAGGCAATAAGACAAATGTTCGTGTAGTTGCCTGAGGTTTCTTGTTCTCGTAAGTTCTCAAAGCTTCCGTGATGGACAGAGATGATTCTAAAATGTTCGAGCATATTCGTCTGTCGGTATAAGACGCGACGAAAAGCGCGTGGTGTCACTCTGATTTGAATAGCGGTGAAGCAAGTGAACAAAGCGACCTAGGTGTTCTACAGTGACTGTAGTGAAGTGTACTCTTTTGAATAGTGATCAATTGAATTATTATTGTTGAAATAGTAATGCATTGAATTAGCTTATTGTATTTCGATATTAGCAAACAAATAAGATGTTCAGCTAGAGATTCGAATTCGAACACGTAGAGATAACAGTATTAATATTCGTTATTGGAAACTATTGATTAAGCGCTTATCTTAAACAGTCCGAGCATTAATTTTAAGAAAAGAAGAATTTTTTTAAATAAGTAAATTTTCGATTTTATTTTACTTTCATGGAATTTTGTTTCTAATACACATGCAACCTTTTTTTTTGTTTATAATTAGTATACCTACATTATAAGAATATTTAATAGTGTATCCTTTTTAATAATATCTAGTTTGTTGTTGTAAAGAACTTATAGCTTACGGATGCAGCACGAGTTTTTATTTTACTTCCACATCCAACGGATGGGAAGTATTGTATTGCGAAAAAATTTTCAAAACTTTTTATATGCTGCAGTTGGTTGAGGTGTAGACAGCACAGCATATGCATGCATTTTTTTATATGCTCATTCGCTTTAAAATGGTCGAAAACGCAAAAAAACAAAATTTGAGCACAAAAAATTCTTGTCTGTGTCTGTGTCTGTGGTTTTGTTTGTATACACGATAACTTTTGAAAGACTTAATATATGAACTTGAAATTTGGCAAACGTATAAATCTCAACTACCCAAAGCGACCTATTGTTAGTGGGGTAAGTACGGTATCAGAAAGGGGGCAAAATTGGGGGTAACTACCCTTTTTTGCAAACTTTAATTTTTTTTTATTTTTTTCGTTTTAGTATGTGATTAGTAGTATAACTGGGAATATTATTCACTCTTATAAATTTGCAGCAAACTGTTTAGAAGATATTAGCAAAAAAGCGTCACTTAAAGAAAACGGTTTTTCCTAAATATCTCCGAATATACTTAATATATTTAAAAATGAAAATGCCATCAGATATGAAATAAAATTTCTCACAAAAAGTGTCTTAGAATTTTTTTTCAAAATTTTGACATTTTTGAAATATTTCCAAAAAACCTATTTTGGTCCCTGCTCGTACGATTTTTTTTTACATTTTGGTATTATATATAAAATCATATTTCTGATCAAAAAGCACTCTTGTAATTTTTTTGTTAAGTTAATAATTTTCGAGTTATTTGGAAAAAACCGATTTTAAAATTTATATATTTTTGCAAATATCACGAAGACTTTGTCTTAGAAAAAAATGTGTAGATAGACAAAATATAGCATAAGAAATAAAAACGTAAATGTCATTTTGACAATTTGATGTGGAAGTATTGATTCAATTTGCAGAGGATTTTTATTAACTAGCTACTGGCTGGTAGTTGAAATGGACATAACCAAAGCTGTCATTAGTCACAACAGAGCACTATATGCGTGTTCAGTATTAAGGCGAAAACTGCTCGTTTCAACAAATATTATCTACAACGGAACGGTCCTTAATTCTTATTAGTAATTACCGAATTCGTACCTATATAACGAAAGAAGGTATCCATTTACATTTATATTATTTCGCAGTGCCCCTAGGGAACCCATCTTTGATATTACATCTTTAATACATTCTCCGCTTGATCGGTAGTCGGACGATCTCGCAATATTTCAAGAGGGTCGTGTTAAAATATCCCGGATTTAAGTTAATTTAATTTTTACCCAAGCTTTACGAGACTGAATTCCAAGAGAGGGATGCGCCAAGTAATCTGATATGATAAGGAGATTACGAAAAGTGAATTGATAATTTGGAATGATGGATGGGTGACGGCCAAAATCACTTTCGCAACGCGTTAGCAGCGACAAGAGTTTAATAGAACACGGCTTTAAATGTATGCTGGCCTTTAGCGCATGGTGCAGTGGCGGAGTAACCAATATTACTTGATACCGAGTGAGTCACAACGTTTCATTTTCGGGTTATACTATGTGTACTGTACTGTACCAGAAAAGCCATGATGTCATATAATGAATGAATACCTAATTAATCACAGGATTGAATGTGTCTGTTAATCTTTCAGAATAGTAATTTGTAATAAAAGGTCGATACTATTTCATAATAAATAAAACAAACCAAAAATAAAGATAATGATTGTAGATATTTAGAAAGCGGTCATTATGAATGTGCGAACATCTATACCGGTGGTAGAGTAAATAAAAATTCAGAACTTTAGAATATATTGGCGCAAACAGCTCACGATCGGTGATAGCGTATTGCGAGGTATCAATATTATACAGAGAACTGTGGAATTTGAAATAACAAGCATTTGTCCGTTACTTTCGTTTCTTTTTATGTCTACCACGCGTTATTTCTCCCATGACGTTCGCAGAGACACGGTAATATTTATACCGTTAGTCCCTGCCATTGATATAGAAAAATAGCGGATCACCCCTTAGAGAGAGAGGTACTGACTGACCTCCGCATAACGTGGTATAGTGGGCTTCGCTTTTACTAGCTAAGGGCAAAAGTGCTGTGTGTTATATGGAAGTGCTGCACAAGTTGTCTAATCAAATGCATTATAACTTAACATTCGTTGTTTTTGTTTGGTTTGGTATATTATTTGTCGTTTTTAATCTATTTTCTTAATGGTGTATATAAGTGCTTCATACATAAATCGATGACATAAAGAAGCTATGTGTCATTTCATATGAATATAATATATATTCTTGTATGTAGACATTTGTACGAGATGTAATTTCAGTAATTTTGTGACAAATGTGTATATATTCTACGATTGTTAATGTTTTGAATCTAGTGTTTAACTGTAACTAGCCTTAGTAAGTAGTTATAAACTGGTAATTTTAAATAACCATTTTTTGCATACTTTGTCAGGGTTAAAATACGGTTCTTAAAGAAGACGTTCCCTCTGTTTTTTGACAATTTACAACTAGAAGTTATTATTATTAAAGAAAAAAAATGTAGAAGCAATAGGCAAAACGTAACTCCATTTTGAGACAGGCTAACGTAATGATACGATAGGTATACTTAATCCTACTACTTATGCATTAGAACTTTAATTTAAAAAATGCAGTCATTGGCCAAAAATATAAAAATTAATTGTCATTACTTAAGCGGTCTGCGATTTTTTATTTTGTAAAAAGCGGCGACCATTTACAACTATAGGACTTTTAGAAAGTTATTTGCCGTATCCAGTAATGTGAAAGAAATGCTGGTATGTGACCAAGGTAAGTGTGGCAGATTATCGAGTACGGCAAAAGATTAAAACCTTACCCAGTCTAATAGATCATTAATAATAATATAAAATAGTATGCCAGTGTATGTGCATAAAAAATGTGGTTTAATTAAAAAATATAAATTACTCCTCATATTTAATTTTCTAATTTCGATAAACATAGGGAAGGGCGTTAAGATGTAATTCATTGTTCTATGATTTCCAACAGTTTTGTACATATTTGACAACATTAATTGAACGTAATAAGAAATTGAGTGCGGAAGAGTTCTTGTAACAGTAGTCTATATGTATAGTAGTTTATATTAAGATAGGTACAAAAATAATATGGCTTTAGTATCCTGCTGCTGTCTATATAATTCTTCAGTGGAAACAGAATAATTTCTCCCGTTTTTTGTTTTTCAGTTGAGACGGCGCCGGTGTATACGTGTAAATCAAGTTGTCATGAATAGCTGGGTTTGTTGGTCATTAAATCCACTAAGCTTCCTTTTTCCYWGTAAAACCTAACGTGCTTTTGTTATTTGTAAATTTACTATTCTGCCGCTAGACYGCGTATCGCTTAGCTTGAATCGCCATTAGCCAGCGTTTTTGCGTTTAGCTTCTCCCGCCCGCCTACAGCAACTTCTCTCTCGCATTTTGGCATCGTTTAGCCACACGCGGTGATATAGGGAACGCGCAGTCCATAATTATTAGGTCCGTGGTCCCGGCATTCACACTTATGAAATTTATTCTTTATTTATAATGTATCTACCAGAGATTTATGTAGTTTGTATTCCATTAGAGAGCACTTTCTTATTATTTTACAAAGACTAGATTGGTCACAGGTCGCTGTAGCATCTCTTTGTTATCTATAATACAAAAAATCGCTGGACAGGTTTGCTAGAGTGGTATAATTTCTTTCTTTGCCTTATATAATATAAACATCCGGCGGACAGCGTCACCAACCACTTTTCCAGGTGCCTACATCGTAAGATAGGCTTGAAGACGGTGCCTGGTACCTAAGAACAATCACCACCAGAAGGTTTCCTTGGACAGGCAGCGGCATCCATGTCTTTAGGTGGGTCAGACATAGGACTCTTCAATGCTCATCTCAAGCGGCTAGCTCATAAGATGTACAATGCAATCATAGCGGGTGTTATCTCAGCGTCCAGTACGATACCTTTTTTCTTTGCAATCTCTAGTTTTCTTAAGTTTATAAATTTCACAGCCTGAAGCTTTTGTATGGTATGCAAAACAACATTGACACTTTCTTCTATCGTTCAGTCCGAGAACGGTCTTTCAGATTTCATCAGAACTAAAAGTTATGCTTCTTAAATCAAAGGCTAACTACATGATTGTGTAAAATAGTTTGGAGAAAACAAGTCGTCTCGGTCACATTATTTCTTACAGAGAGCTGAATTGTCGAGCTGTTTCAGACCAGTATTTTTATGAAAGTGTAAATGGTATCAGAACATCTCAAGAATGTAAGTAATGCTAAACAGTATTATAGTAGGGATTTGTAAGGAGTGTGCATAATGTTATAAGTATTTTGGTAGCTAGCGTTTTCGTTTTTATTTGTAAATGAAGCAGTTATTTATTATATCGTCTTAATGTAATTATTCTTTTGAGAATAGTTTGTTTTTAAAATAACTACAAAATAATGAACGAGCTCAACTTTCATAACCCAACAGGTATTAAATAGATAAGGTGTATGTGCTGTCTGCAGCATATCATATTTAATATATAGAATTTTATCTTCTGATGTCCCGAGAATTACCTACAGACGTTGAGGACTAGATAGCCTGTCAATAGACTCACAATTAATTTCTACCCAAAGGTAGAAGGTCAGGTCAGGTCAGGTCAGGTGAGGCACCATTCTAAGATCTTTTTCAGTTCATATTTACATGCAAACTATTAAACCCTATCATGTTTATTTGTTACAGGCATAGCGTTTTCGAGCACAAAGTGAACATCTTCAGTGCAGCTGTTAAGCAAAGGAATGCGATTAAAAAACACACTGATTATATCTCATCCAGAAATATCACTTAGTCAAATAGTAGAACTTATTTAAAAAATGTCGGAAGTGGAAGCGTGGTTAAAAGGGTTCGGATTTTAGAAAATAAAACCAGTGGAGTCATAAACTATGAGTTTCCCACAATAAATATACTTTATATCACATATCATTCCAGTTTGAGATGAATCAGTTCACTCTCCTAAAATACTGCATTGTCACATATTGTTTATAAAAGCTGCTTACAAAAAGGAAGGGACGCAGTGCGTATAAAATGCATCTCAATTTAGCATAGTTTTTAATTACTGAATGTTAGAAGTTGCTCACAATCTTTGACGGCGTACAGGACAACTTGAAGTTAAGGTGTTTCCTACATGTTTTGAACAAAGAGGGGCGTTGTAAAAGTATCAGACTTGTAGGCAAACCCACTGTGGGATATATGAAACTCACGTAGCTTGATGAACAGTACAACTGAAACTACGAGTACATTACGTATAAAGCTGCTACTACAGCTCTCTGGTATGTAATAACAGTAATCGACAAATATGTATTTGTGGCGACTGTACCAAAGGGACCGCCACTGGACCACACATATTGGACTACGAAGTCAATAGGAAGCAGGGGTGAATAGAATGTGTCGGGAAGCTTGATGCATGCTTGGAAGACAGCACGCGTTCTAATGGCTGAAACCGAGACAAAAGAGGACTTAGGGCCATCCAAATACGCAGTAAAAACGTTTCTGCTGCGGAATAAGGGATGGGATTTCGTGTAGTGGGAAAATAATTCGACGTAGGAAGTTTGTGTGACGTAGGTATTCACAGCAACTTTTCATAAGCATCCTCTCAAAAAGTTTACAGTGTCGGAAAGAACACGGAACTTTTTCGAGGCGTGCTGGAAAAGAAATGTGTGATAATTTTCTAGATAAACATCGAGGTAGTAAGCAATGTTAACGATGTCTTAATGAAAAAAGAAAAACCGTTTGGAATTTATAGAAAGCCGCTAGGCGTACTTAAATGCCTTACCAGAGCTCATTTATTTACGTCTGTTTTAGCGGATTTTATCTCGTATACTACTTTTCAAAAGCGAAGCGCGCTTTAAGTGTGGCAACTCTTTTGAAGCGGTTAAGTTAGCGGGGAGATGACATTAGTTATTCATCGTGTGCTTTCAGTAGCTTGATTGTAAACTTTGCGTATCGAGCAAGTTAACACAAATTCGGGATCCACAAGTTTTTTATCGAAGGATTGTGGAGCTATTTTTAACAGAATATTATAATTACGAAATATTCTGCACCATTTTAGTGCGAGTAAAAATCAAATTATGATACCGTGCCACCAAGGTATGCAAGATAATGAAATGTAGATATCACCAACGCAGTGACGTTGAACGTTTATTTTTTATTTATGAGTACAATAATGCCTTTTCTCCAAATTCCTTTATTTTATAAGGTAACTGGTTTCGAGGTCGGAGGATGAGGTTTCATTAATTACCTCGAAACCTGTTACCTTATAAAATAAAGGAATTTAGAGAAAAGACATTATTGTACTCATAAATAATTATATTTACTCCAAAGTGGGGTCTACTTACTATTTGTTTACTTTTTAATTTAGATATTATTATAACCTTTTGCTCTTTATTTTTATCGGATGTAGCAATGAGATGATTAGTAGTATACCTACCAATTTGTCGCACTCTCATAGTTTTCTATATTTTTTTGTTTTTCACCCTAGATGCAAACAGAAAAACTATTTCTTTAAGAATGGCATTACAGAAATAATTAAGTAATAAAATCTACTCTGATCGATCCGTGCGGATATCAAGCGGCGCGACGTGAGGATTACATAAAACTGAGAGCAATCATTAGTACCTTCACTTTTAGGATGACTTAAAACAGAATTTGGTAAATCGTTTTTGGTTGCGTTCTTCCTTTAAGTTAATTTTTCTCTACATAAAAATATAAATAAAAATTTTCCGTTTTTAATGAAGCCAATTTGCGTTTCGTAATAGATATATATATATATATAATAAACGATAGATAATTGCCGGATGTATATTAAATATTTTCTTGGGAAAACGGCAAGGGTGTTAAGGCTAAATTAAGAAACGGATTTTTAACTTTGTCTATATTTCGAACCAAAATCGGCTCTTCATCAGGACACTAAAATTAAATACATAACAGGCACTTTTTATAATTAAACTTCTTAACACTTACTGTTAACTCCAAATATTAAAGGAAACAAAACGACGAAAACGTAACTTTGCAAACGATTAAACTATTACAGAATGCCGTATGGCAAACCTGAATAAATAATTAATAGGTGTCCAACCGTGAAATTGACAAAACTGACAAAATTTTTCGACATAATCAAGGATAGAGTTGTTGAACAAGCTTAAAATTCATGAGCGATTTATCAAATATAAATATTATTTAAAAATTCTATATATAAATTTTAAGTTGTATTATTTCTTCTTAGTTTAACACTGTCAATTTGAAGAAGTTGGCAATAAATAGAACTAAGATTTTGTATATCTGACCTTTTGTTAATAGAATTGGAATTTTGTTGTATATAACACATTTCTAAAAATAAACGTTTTGATTTATTAGCTTCTATGTCTAAAATTGCAGTATTTAGGAAACCAAAAGAATGTCCGGTGCTAGATGCATGCTGAGCTAAAGCACAACGATCTGGACGTAGACGAACATCACTACGATGTAGGTTCAGTCTGTGTTGTAAAGACTGCATGGTTTGTCCAATATAAACAGAGGGGCAGTCCAGACATTCAACACAATAAATCACATTCATTTTTTATTTTTGTCAATTTTATCTTTAAGTTTTGAGAACAACTTTTTATTAGTTTTTATATAGTATTTTGCAATTTTTAAATTTGGAACTACGTTAAAAATTTTTGTAAGTTTATGTGTTAAATTTGGTATAAATGGAAGAGATGCAAATACTACATTTTGGGGATTAACTAAGTTATCTTGATCTATCTGGCTATATGTGGTGTTATTAACAGAAGTCCTTGAATTGTTACTACTAAATAATAATTTAATAATTAAATGACGTGGGTAGCTATTATGTAGAAGTATTTTATATAATCTGTGTAAAGCTTGATGTGTAAGGGACGGATGTGTAATTTTTTCAATTCTATTTTTTAAAGCTTTAATAAGATTTAGTTTTATATGGAAATTATGTTCAGAATAGTAATTTATATATCTTCCAGATGAGGTGGGTTTTTGATACCAATCTAAAATTAAACTGTTATTTTGAGTACGAATTATTTTAGTATCAAGAAAAGGAATGGAATTATTTTCTTCAAGTTCAATTGTGAATTCTAAGTATTGATCGAAAGAATTGAACGTTTGTAGAACAAGGTTGGTTTCTGTATATGGAATCGCTAAGATTAGGTCATCAACATATTGGTATAGTAATGGTACTTGGAATGGAAGTTTTTCTATACAAGTGTGAAGTAAGTTTGACATTACTAATGCAGCAAGAGTTGGACTTAATGTAGAACCCATTGGACAACCAAGGATCTGTTGATAGAATATATTTTTAAATGAAAAATAAGTGGATTTGAAAAGAAATTTTATAATGTTTGTAAATGTTACTAGTGGAATAGTAGTGTGATCTGCTATTCTCTCCCATTCTGACTGTATGATTTGTAAAACAAGTTCTAAAGAAATGTTAGTGAATAAACTGACAACATCTAATGAAATAATGATGTAATTAGAAGGAAGCTGAAAATTATTAACTTTAGAAGCAAACTCAAAAGAATCTTTGATAGCAAAACAGTGGTAACTTTCAAAGGCTTTATTAAGAATATCTGCCACAAAAGTGCTAAGCGGCGAGGTAGGAGATCCAATGGTGGCTACTATTGGACGTAGTGGAACATCTGGCTTATGTATTTTTGGCAAGCCGTATATAGTAGGTGATATAGCGTCATATAGGGTAAGTTTTTTAGTCTGGATTGTATCTATATGATTACTGTTTTTAGTTGTTAAACTAAGAAGAAATAATACAACTTAAAATTTATATATAGAATTTTTAAATAATATTTATATTTGATAAATCGCTCATGAATTTTAAGCTTGTTCAACAACTCTATCCTTGATTATGTCGAAAAATTTTGTCAGTTTTGTCAATTTCACGGTTGGACACCTATTAATTATTTATTCAGGTTTGCCATACGGCATTCTGTAATAGTTTAATCTTTTGCAAAGTTACATGTTTTCGTCGTTTTGTTTCCTTTAATATTTGGAGTTAACAGTAAGTGTTAAGAAGTTTAATTATAAAAAGTGCCTGTTATGTATTTAATTTTAGTGTCCTGATGAAGAGCCGATTTTGGTTCGAAATATAGACAAAGTTAAAAAATCCGTTTCTTAATTTAGCCCTAACACCCTTGCCGTTTTCCCAAGAAAATATTTAATATACATCCGGCAATTATCTATCATTTATTCATCTACATGGGTTATTACGAAGATATACGTAACAGGTTTGGAGACAACTCTGTTCGCCTTCTCAAACAATGGGCACATAATAACACCAATGTTGCAAAATACGAAAACAGGAAAGATTTTCTACTTAAGTGCCGAAGATCTGGCATAACACCACGTCACATCCAACAGAACATCAGATCCCTCACTTCTTCGCTGGATGAAGATAATGGTAACAACCGTGAAATTATGACTTTTTGAAAAAAGATTTAAAACAAGATTATTGAGTTTAGAGATTTCACTTACATTTAGGTTGTTGGCCAAGCTCAAAAGTTCAAATTGTCAAATTAGAGAAGAATTAAGCCCAATTTTGCCACGCCATGTATTATCCAATTTTATTTTCTTTCAAAATCACAATTATAATAAAGTATACAGTAAACACAAAAATAATTTACAAATTAAATTTGATAAACTTGTAGAAACACACTTAAATAAATTTAACACCTCCAAGAAATGGTTTCGAAACCTTACAAATTACACCTTTCCAAAAAACATAGAAACTATTCTATCGCTAGGACCAAAATTTACCTACCATCCCACTAATCAAGACATCAACATTAAAAAGTTATTGGCAGATGTAGAATATGTTATTAATTACATTCCTGATAATTCAAAAAAGAATCTTATCAGAGCTAAAGCTACGAACGCTATTACAAACTTTTGGTACAAAAATTCAAAAAATTATTCTTCCGCACATAACACTGAAAACATCCTCTATAAGCAAGCACATACCTTTCTTAAATCCAATCCAGATATACTAATTACCAGAGCTGATAAAGGCAATGTCACTGTAGCTATATGCGCTCATCAGTATGAAGACAAAATGCAAACTTTACTTAATAATCCACAAGTTTATTCTCCTCTAGCGAGGGACCCTACAGCAAAAATAATTAGGGAAAACAATGCTTTAATTAAACAACTTAAAAACAGTAATCATATAGATACAATCCAGACTAAAAAACTTACCCTATATGACGCTATATCACCTACTATATACGGCTTGCCAAAAATACATAAGCCAGATGTTCCACTACGTCCAATAGTAGCCACCATTGGATCTCCTACCTCGCCGCTTAGCACTTTTGTGGCAGATATTCTTAATAAAGCCTTTGAAAGTTACCACTGTTTTGCTATCAAAGATTCTTTTGATTTTGCTTCTAAAGTTAATAATTTTCAGCTTCCTTCTAATTACATCATTATTTCATTAGATGTTGTCAGTTTATTCACTAACATTTCTTTAGAACTTGTTTTACAAATCATACAGTCAGAATGGGAGAGAATAGCAGATCACACTACTATTCCACTAGTAACATTTACAAACATTATAAAATTTCTTTTCAAATCCACTTATTTTTCATTTAAAAATATATTCTATCAACAGATCCTTGGTTGTCCAATGGGTTCTACATTAAGTCCAACTCTTGCTGCATTAGTAATGTCAAACTTACTTCACACTTGTATAGAAAAACTTCCATTCCAAGTACCATTACTATACCAATATGTTGATGACCTAATCTTAGCGATTCCATATACAGAAACCAACCTTGTTCTACAAACGTTCAATTCTTTCGATCAATACTTAGAATTCACAATTGAACTTGAAGAAAATAATTCCATTCCTTTTCTTGATACTAAAATAATTCGTACTCAAAATAACAGTTTAATTTTAGATTGGTATCAAAAACCCACCTCATCTGGAAGATATATAAATTACTATTCTGAACATAATTTCCATATAAAACTAAATCTTATTAAAGCTTTAAAAAATAGAATTGAAAAAATTACACATTCGTCCCTTACACATCAAGCTTTACACAGATTATATAAAATACTTCTACATAATAGCTACCCACGTCATTTAATTATTAAATTATTATTTAGTAGTAACAATTCAAGGACTTCTGTTAATAACACCACATATAGCCAGATAGATCAAGATAACTTAGTTAATCCCCAAAATGTAGTATTTGCATCTCTTCCATTTATACCAAATTTAACACATAAACTTACAAAAATTTTTAACGTAGTTCCAAATTTAAAAATTGCAAAATACTATATAAAAACTAATAAAAAGTTGTTCTCAAAACTTAAAGATAAAATTGACAAAAATAAAAAAATGAATGTGTTTTATTGTGTTGAATGTCTGGACTGCCCCTCTGTTTATATTGGACAAACCATGCAGTCTTTACAACACAGACTGAACCTACATCGTAGTGATGTTCGTCTACGTCCAGATCGTTGTGCTTTAGCTCAGCATGCATCTAGCACCGGACATTCTTTTGGTTTCCTAAATACTGCAATTTTAGACATAGAAGCTAATAAATCAAAACGTTTATTTTTAGAAATGTGTTATATACAACAAAATTCCAATTCTATTAACAAAAGGTCAGATATACAAAATCTTAGTTCTATTTATTGCCAACTTCTTCAAATTGACAGTGTTAAACTAAGAAGAAATAATACAACTTAAAATTTATATATAGAATTTTTAAATAATATTTATATTTGATAAATCGCTCATGAATTTTAAGCTTGTTCAACAACTCTATCCTTGATTATGTCGAAAAATTTTGTCAGTTTTGTCAATTTCACGGTTGGACACCTATTAATTATTTATTCAGGTTTGCCATACGGCATTCTGTAATAGTTTAATCTTTTGCAAAGTTACATGTTTTTCGTCGTTTTGTTTCCTTTAATATTTGGAGTTAACAGTAAGTGTTAAGAAGTTTAATTATAAAAAGTGCCTGTTATGTATTTAATTTTAGTGTCCTGATGAAGAGCCGATTTTGGTTCGAAATATAGACAAAGTTAAAAAATCCGTTTCTTAATTTAGCCCTAACACCCTTGTATATATATATATAATAATTTCCAATGTTGTTATCACTAAAAAACTGAGGAAACATTATGGATAACTGTACTTAACAAGATAGCGATCTTTGCCATCTGCCATGCTACAAAAATGATTCTGTTTGATAGAGGTTCCAAGTATAGCGGCAACTTACAAGTATAAGATTTTACATTTTTTCCTCTTTTTATCATCTTATTTGGAGTGATCATACGCAATAGTAATAGGAGATGACATGGCGATATGTAATATAAACTTTCAATATGCTCTAAATAGTTACAACACCGATAAGGTTAGGTGCTCAATTTTTTTAATTAAGTAATGTTTCACAAGTTTCATTTACATTTTAAGTGTTTTTGAGCTTATCATAGTTCGAGCTTTGCTAAATTCATTGTTTAACGATTGGCGAAATTTAAGGTTGCTTAGAGCAAACAGCTTCTTAAGTTATATTACGATAAGGATTGTTATTATACGGTGATTTTATACTCATAACGATAACGGAATGTGTAGTCTTATAACTCGAAATGAAAATAGAACCAAACACAAAAAGAAAATTGTCACATTGTGCTTAACTTATTAAAAAATTATAACTTCAGATGGGGCATGCCTGTGCCAACGAGACGATCTTTACAAGTTCATTGTATAGTCCGGACTTGGCACCAGTATTTTTATATCTTTCCAGAATTAAATGCATTTTTGGGAGGACAACGCTTCATCACCAGGGAAGAGTTCCAGTAAACCGTCAAAATGTACTTGACCGAGTTATCGGCACAGTTGCTTGAAAAGGGCATCTAAAAGCCTGTGTCACGCTATACCAAATGCTTCAATTGTTTTGGCGATTTTGTACAAAAATGCGTGTCTTTACTCAACTTTTAATAATAAAATACATTTTATGTAAAGTTATCCTATTTTTATAACCCATCGGAGGTTGAAAAAAAAACATCCCTCGTACGTATTACATTTTAGAAGTAATGCTTGGTGTACTAATTATTTTCTTAAAACTATAAAGTAGTCGCAAACATCAACGATGAGCTCTAGCGTTTCAGACAAAACTCGATATAAATAGAAAGCTGTTGGTGTTTCCCACCAACTATCGCAAATGCCGTTTGATTTTTATCCAAGTAAGCTGCTTAATGTTCAGTGCGTCTAAACTCTCTAAACATTTAAATACGCCTTGCAGATTACTGTCGTTTCAAATTAAATTGGAAAGGTTAAATAACAATAAATTCATTAACTTGTGAAATTGTTTATTAAATAGCAGCGACTTCAGGGTATATAAAAAACACTGTTTTTAAAAAAGGAAGTGAGGCAGTTTATGCAAGGTGATCTGCCAAGCCTAGATAGCGAGTGCTAGAGTGACCACCCGTCCTGATTTAGGCAAGACAATACTGATTTCATAGAAAATGTCCTTCCTAATATTTGTTTTCGATCAGGACATTCAAGTGTCCGGATTTCATAAATATGTCCAGACAAAATGTCAGTTAAGTGTATTGTGTTTTAAATTAATTCTGGCAAMCTATTATCAAAAAATGGCTTATTTTGGTCCATTGATATCGTCCTTTCCCATCCTATTGTTGTTTACAAAATTAAGTAAAGATTTCTGTTACTGTTGACAACATTGTTTTGACTTCTTTTTTCCAGTTGTTATAAAAAATGAAACTGTGTTTGAGATTTTAATCTTGTTACCTATAATAATAATTATTACCTAGCCAAGACGAATGTGTCGCTCACTTTTTGCGAGTAACCATGTATTGATGGAAGAGACTTTAATTTTGATTTGATTTTGTAATGAAATTTCACCCTTTTTGATAATAAAGATCAATAAAGTTTATTATTATTATTATTATTAATATCATTAAAATGCATGTCTATGCTGTGCTATCTACACCTCAACCAACTGCAGATAGTACTATTTCGCTGTCATTACAGCTCATCAGTGCAGTTTAGGTCTAGTGTAGACAACACGGCATAGAACTGGTACCAAAGTAATGGTATGATGAAAGTATCATTATCGCTGAATAATAGTCTGTCCTGATTTTGAAAGGCTATAAGGTGGTTACCCTAAATCGTACTGGTATCTTAATTTGAAGTATCTTGGAGTTGGTACTATCACTTGTAAGGGACACATTTCATATTTTCTAAGGTCACTGCATTATGAGGTACCGCCAATTCTAGGGTAAGGTTTGATCCGGCAGCACAATGGATAGAATGATACTTTTCCGTATAGAGCTAGCGAGAGATATTCCTTTTTATCCTAATTCAGTTAATTCAATTTTACCCGAATTATCTTTTATACGAATATTCTTTTACTCGAATTCCTTTTTATTCCAAATCCATTTAACGGAATTTTCCCTCTAATCAGAATTATTTTTCACTTCCATTCGGAATTCAGAAAAGTCCAAGTCAAAGTCAGTCACAGTAGTTAAAGTTCCCATTTCACTCTTGTTATCAAAAATATCTAGCAAAAGTATGAATTTTAGAATTACCTATTTTTAAAATATCCTTTACGCCAAACATTTTTGTTTCGGACTTCAATAAACAATAACAAACCCACAATAATGAATTTCTGCATTAATGAACCACCTCGTATATTCATACATACTAGTCTTATGCTATTCAGTTTAGTTCTTGGACAAGTAGCCCACTTTTATCAAACGACTCCACCTTTCATAATTTATTCGTGAACTACCCAGCTGTGATAAGTAAGGTGTGTATATAATTCAAGTACTGGCAACCAACGGCCAAGGTAGTTTCATGTTTCATCACTTAGAGGACATAATTAACTTCATTCTTGTATAACTTTTTCCAGTATACAAACGCACACAATTAACGTAGACAATTAACTAAAGACCTTTCTGCATACAATTGCCAGAAGGCTACTGTAATTTGTTTTTTCTCATCTCATTTAAATCATCTTTTTTAGACTGCGCTTCATTTATCTCGTAAATTAATTGTGTGGTTGAATGATAATTAAAAGTGAACCAATTTAGCGTACCTATATATTGGCCAAATATATACATTCATAAGTAACTTGTTATCTCACTTGTTATTGAGGGTGGCTCGTTTTCATTTAATCAATCACCCGGTATAAATAAATTGCACAAGCTGAATTTATACTAGATATTACACAACTAAAACTCGAATTTAAAAAGATGGCAACATCTGACAAATTTGCAATAATTTTTAAAAGACACGGCTAATTTTAGTGATAAAATTCGAAACACCACTCATCAAATTAGAAGACAACTACGCAAAATAAAATTGTTTTTGTATGTTTTGTCAGCAGATTAAATATATATTTTTTAAACAAGACCTATGACTATAAATTATGGCCAGCAGCAAAACACTTACTGATGTAATAACAGCAAATAATTAATTAACTGAAAATAGAGCACAAATGTTCATAGTGCTATCCATTGATCCACTTATAATATAATTAATTAGTTAACGAATGCCTCTCAGAAATAACAATTTTTTAAGTTTTATACTATGTCAAGAAATAAATTATTGTGTCATTGCTTATAACGTTTTAACGAGAAACCCCTTCCGTAGAAGTTTGATAATCCTCGAACGATTGATTACCTTTACACGAGGCAACAAATTTGCCTGTTTTGCATTCTAAATACACAGATTGCTTAGTGTTAATTTCACACTGTAAGGAAACGACTAGTTGGAAAACACCATTAGGCATAAGCTACGTTAGTTTTTAGCAAAATCCTGAATTTGTTTCCATCATATAGGTAATGTAAGGAGGTGTTTCAAAGTTCACACTTATAGATCTATCCGATTCTGATTTAAAGCTATTTGAAATTTGCCAGCTTTTATCGCAATTTTACTCCATATATCCCTTGTTACAATTATTTTTCTTGTATTTTTTGTATCATTGAAAGCAAGTATTATAAAAGTAAGACCTTATTGCATTTAAATATTACTATCGATTAAAAGGAAAACTAATACTACGGTAATAAGGATTTATAAAATTCTGAAATTTATTTACGATTAAACAAATAAGTAGCTGCATAAGATGATAAATGTTTATGGAAAAGTGCACTTCATGCTTAATCAAAAAATAAAAATTCGTGAGTTATACCTCGAGATGCTTGTAATCTTTACAGCGGTGTGGATGTTTTTGAATTCTGCAGAAATCTAACAATGTGTATGTTTATTTCAAGTAAGTATATATTATGGTGKAATAAAAACTGTGGGTCTATAGCAGAAAAAATACGATAATGATGGTCAACCCATACATATATCAGTCTAAGTAAACTAGAGACAATTAACCTGAAATATAGCGAACTTACCTTTTTCCGAACTCTCATTAATTACATTATAATACATACTAACCAAGATATTTCAGGTTTTTCTGACTTGGAGTTAAAGATAACAATGATATTCAGATTCTTAGTATATGTATATTTTGAGCAATTTAAACCAGTTCCAAGCGCAAATAATAGTGAAATCAAGAAGTTCTTAGCACCGTCATGTATTACATATTCAAGACAGCCTTATTGTATAGTAGTAGTTTTGTGACATCATAAGTTTGGACAATCCAAAACTAAAATAAATACCAAAGATTTATTTTAGTCAACAACGCACTTTGTTGGAAGCTTCTCAAAGTAACTAATAACGCACAAACAAAACTTACCCTATGTTTGTCGTTGTAATCATCAATACTCAGCTTGACGGTCACCATCTATCACACTTAGCTTAACCGACAGCACTCAAGCCATCTTTGCTGGTGGTCTATCAAGCAGTCTAAAAGGAATTGAAGGCCTGTCCCCAATCGGACTACGTGCATTCTCGCATCGGTGCTAATTGTTAGTCGAATCACATCAACACCAACTGCTAATAGCTTCACGCGCCGAAATCCGACTTAATCCAATCGTTTTTCTTTCCTGCGACCGCAGGACCAACGTCCTAGCACGGAAAAGTGCGAGTGCATGATTGGCACCAAAAATTAAATTGTGTCTAGATGGAGAATTGGTCGTTATGAAATCCAGCGATTTAAAAAGCGAAGCAAGTAGATTTTCGGATTTATAGGTATTAGAGAGAGCCAAGGCGCAACATTAAATAGAAAACTAGAGGCTAGAATATAAAATCCGCGTGTCAAAAGTTCTGGTTTGTGCTACCGTTGTTAAGCTGTGAACACATGCTACATAAACGTTAGCTTTCAAACAGGTTTTGTTAATGTTGCTAGTTCTCAGCTGCTCAGCAGCCACAAGACAAAATTTATACTACTTCATCTAATACCCTCTTGTTAATAATCTTACGTCTCTGTAATGCGATGTATTTGATAAGCAAAGGCCCGAGCATTTTACTTTTCTAATATATGTGATTTTAATTCTGGTTTGTTAGTAAACGTGACGACAGTTTTCCATAACACTAACGATTCGCATAACCAAAATGCTTATGATCGTTTCGACCATAAGCGGTCATTTTCAAGGAGCGCTAAAACTGTACTGTAGTATACTAATTACTCCTATTATTAATTTCTATTAATTAATTAAAAGTTAATTACCAAATACTCTGCCATAAATAAGGCATTTTGTTTTTAATGCAAAATAAAAAAGATGTGCCAAAATCCTTTATTACGAGATTTACTGAAGCTATTCGGAGATATAACAGATAAAAAATTTCTAAAGCGCTATAACACTTGCTATAACTTTAGAAAAGTGGGAGCAAATGACATTTCATTATTTGTTATAACTGTTTTATTTAATTTAAATATTAACCAGTATAACGTCTGTATAACGGGAGTTTATTTGGATTAATGTCAAATTACATGTCTCTTTACGTCAAATGTAAACGTATGTATGTAAATGTTATTGGTACAAATGAAAATTTTCTAGGCAAATGCCTCGGAACTGCTGAAAAAGCAAGTGAGAATGAATTCAAATTATGCTTACAATTTATGTCAAATTACTAAATAGAATAATTTGATTGCCTTTAGACACTTAGTATTTATGTGCGATAACAAATATATGTAGCATTCTGCGATAAAAATCGCCACCCATAACGAAGCCTCCAGTATTTGTTTTTTTTTTATTTGGTAAGAGATTTTTAGTAAGAGCTTTAAATTGCATCTTGAAAACTCCGAAATCACAATTGTCTTTGTAATTAATATCTAGATCTCACATTTAGTTTAGTTGTTCTTAGGATTAAACATAGGCAACAAAACTAGGAAACAAAGACAGTTCATTTGTTTTGTTTTCCGTAAAATATACTACAACGATTTAGGAATCCTTGCCAATGTTGAGCGGTTTTGAGGTTTAGTTTAGTGGTTACAATTAAAAGGAGAAGAATGCGCATGAAAACTTTTCGTATCAGTCTTAATATATACTCTGCCATGGAACGGCAACGCGGGGTTGAGCCCGATATGAAAACTTTTCCTAGATTTTACTGTTTCCCTTTTGAGCTTCATTCTTAATTGATGTGAACTCGTTTAAGTGGCTCAGAAACCAAACAAAGTGGTTTCAAGTCAAAAGCCTTCTACAATAGGTACTTAATATTAACTAACATATAATTGTTCTTCGAAGACTAGCTAGAAGCTAGATGTTCAATATAGTAAGCTGCTTTTGTTACCTAAACGAATTGGAAGTTTAGATACTTAATGTGGTTTGATAAAGTGAATTACGCACTTGAAATTAAAATTGATATAAGACAGATATTATACAAGAATTGTTTGTCTAGTGTTGTATTGTACAGGGTTTCTATAAGAAATATAATATAAATTATCGATTAAATCATTTTGCCGCCTCTCAGAAAGGTGAACACAACTATTGCTTACTTGTCATCTGTCGATTATTGAATTATTTAATATATTTCAATATGAGAAAACGCCTGGGAGTGTGTATTTTCAACATATTCTGTAGTGTTTTGTGGGATGAACTTTAAGGTTACAGAAACTTTACATTTCAGAGCTGTGGGGTGACATTGATCTGCAGCCTTCAGTACTATCGCTGTGCATAACGTAGCTTGGCAGCAATTACAAAAAGGCGGCACAAAAGATTCAGAAATCAACGCCGCCCACGTTGCATGAATCATTTATAGAAGCCCTGTATATTGCTCGATAAAGAATAGCAAAAAATAAGCTATTTTTTACCAGCAACTAAATAGTTTTTATCTTGAAAACTTAATATGTTTACGTTAAGTCTGGAAAGTCCCTTTCCTAGTTTTTTAGAATTAAAATACAAAACCTGTTAATAAGATACGTATAGAATTCAAAATATATCGCAATTTTTGTCTATATCGGGTACATTTTATACTGATATCTCCGCATCCGTTGATGAAGAAAAACAATAAGTAAAGTAGTTCTATATTTGAGAAAGATTACAGATGTAAAAACATAATAATTTTATTTTATGGGCGCTAAAAGTATTAAAGGTATCGTTGAATATTGGATTACAAAACGACCATTAATTATACTGATTACTTACAATATTTAGTGCTGTTCATATTGTATAGCAATTATAGCACTGCATGTACGATATTACATCCATTAATTATTACTCTGCTGACCGTCAGTTTATAATTCGCCACGCGAATTTCGGAGATTGACATATTTCGTAGTAGAAACAGGCAAATACTCTAGAACTTTGGCTCATATATGAAACTACAGTAGTTTCCAATGTTAATAACATTTAAATTTTACTTTCTTTTCTATATAAATGTAACATTAAACCTATTTGCCTATCACAGAACGACGTCACATAGGTTTACTATTTTATACTCTGCTTGCATTATCTTATCTCAGCTAAAATAAAATGCAAACTATCATATCCTTTCAAAACATCTATTAAAAGTAAGGTATACAAAGTGTGAAAGCCATTCGTCTTCAGCAGTACATTTCATGTCATCGACTTTATTGCCGATTCCCGATTTTGTTGCCGTAGTTAACATGGTTGAAAATGTTCTCCGAGTTATCTAAGGGGATGTGTTTGTTAAGGTATAATTTTAAAAGCTATTAATAAGGCAATTCATTAAATAAAAAATTACTGTTATAATTGCAGCAGAAAATATAACATTCATTGCCATTCGACCATAGTCTCCATTGTTAAATTTAATTATTAGAATATTAGCTATTGTGAAGGATAAAGATTTGCCGTTCAAATAATTTATTCAAGGATTAATATAACAGAAAATTCAAAAAAAAGAAAAACTCAAATATTAATTATCCAATTTTTTTAATGAATTACGTCCTTTCTAATAGAATGCCTGTCAACGGCCTCTCTTAGGTCGTCAATTGTTTGAAAGTTCGCTATGTTCACTTAGTTTCATTTAAGTGCCGTGTAAAAAATCTCAAACAGATAAGTCTGGAGAAAGGAAATGCCAGGTAATATGTCAGTTACCTTATATTATTAATGTGACTGGTTGGATTTTTGTTTGCATAGAATTTTAAGTTGGTGTTTGGACCACTCGATCATTATACAAACGTGCAAATTTAAATCTTGACGTTATTCTTCAAAATCAATTTATAAAAAAATGTATGAGCCTAGTACTTTTATTGTATTGTATTTTGACTTTTGTAGGAGTTTAATCCTTCTTAAGGATAGGATTTTTTATTGGTCAATCTTGATATAAGCGTGTTCTACTTTTTGTGTATGGTCATGCAATTCATTTTTATTTTTGGATCAGTACCTGCATCAATAATCTCATTTGCAGTACATCGCAAGGATTTTCTTATGTTTCATCCGAACGAAACACGTTTCTGTACCATATACAAAATTCAAGACACCAATGTAACATTTAAATAACGGCAAGCTGGTATGGGTGAAACCAATGCAATTTCAATGTTCTTACTCCAGTACGTTAGGAAATGGCGGTATTTATAACAATTTTACGAGTTGAAGATGATGGCTTTATGTATACATCAGGCCGATTTCTTAGTTTACAAAAGGCTTTTGAATAGCATCAAAGGAGGCTATCAAAAATGATAACGATGGAAGCAATTTTTATGGCAAACGATATACCATTCCATCATATTCAGCTTTTCTTGGTTCAAAAAATGTCTTTTTACTAATAAAAACTTTATTTTTAGTGCTTATTAATGACTGTCAGAAACAAGAAACAAGGTTTTCTATTGCTAACTATATAAAAAAGGTTATTTCTAGCTCTGCCGGTTTCAGAGATCCCCATTTAACCGGATATCAAAGTATGACACCCCGAATCAAATGTATGCTAGAAGCATCAGATTCTTAGGTTTATTTTTTTTTGTTTCGACACTGCTTTCGGAAAAGACTTCTATAGGATCGTATCCTACTTCTGCTGAGTGCTTTTTTGATACTTATGATTCGTGGGTAATAGCTCCAATTTCGGTCCTTCCAAAACGCACGTACCGAATACAAGACAGCAATGATATTTATGTTCCTGTTATACTACAAATATAGCGATAACTGCACGGCAAAACGATGCTGGCGACATTCCCGATCCGGAATTAAATTCACACGTTTGCGGAGCTTTTCATTTTAGTTTTTAACAGCAACTGACAGCTTGTCACAATGCACACGCGCCATCCGAATAACATCGTACAGTCCAACTCGTTAGCATTCATTATTCGACCCTGAAATMATTCMTGATTGAGACCGCATTGGGTCTGTAACGGCTACTCTATWGGGCAAAAGGTACAATCCAGCTTGTCACTAAATGATACGTTCGCTTCCTGATTAGCACTKTATTGTGGACACAGCGGCAGCGGTCATGAAACTGGCATGTGGTTTAAACGATCCGAATACTGTATGAAATTAAATGCAAAATTAAATTTCCGCAAAGCGAAGTCAGCTTCTGCTTTTAGCGGTTACAGAGTTCACTGTCCGCCCGATGACTTCGTGATGTAACAAATTTCATAGTTAGATATACAACACGGGAATATATTAGACTGTGATGCGATGCGAGCTAAAAACTGTTCTTCTCTGTTATTGTCCGAAGCCGATGGCAAATACAAAATACAATTAGGACACAAACGTGGCGTGTTTTTAACTCTTGCCAGTTCAATAGAAGACCTACATCAGAAAATTTATAATCTAATACAATACGTATATACATTCTTGGACAAAAGGAAACCAACAAATTGGCATACAAATATAAGCGCAAGTACTTTAACACGTCATATATCTATTGTAACAAAACGTTGCTGTGGGTAGGTCCGGCGACTGATTGTTGAAAAACAGACTACAGTTGGAGGACAAGTTGTATATCTCTTAATTACGATTATAGACAACTACTTTACTTCTTCTGAGCTGAAATGTGATACAATTAGCATACGCACAAAGAATTACAATAAATAATACCTGACACCAGGCCACAAACGCTCAAGCCAGAGGCTGTCGACACAGAAAAGAATTCTTTGATTTATCTCAAGTTCACACACACGATGATAAATTTTTAATATTTCCACGGTTAAAGTTGTAACGTTCAGTTAGTTTACCAACAGTTTACATATTTCAAACCATTTGGGTACACTATTTATATATTTAAAATTCTTCAACAGTACCACACGATTGACAGAATGTATTTAAAGTAGTACACAAAAAAAACACTATCACAAAAATATGACACCCATTATTCCTGAGGAACCGCATCCTGCAAATATTTTCTGAGAGTGCCTAAAGCTATTATAAATACATATTTCTGTATCTTGGAGCTTGCATTGCAATTCCTAGTTGTAGCGAAGTTAAACAATTAATTCACTCTCGCAAAAAAAGTTTAACTGCTTCGCACAGACTTATATAAAACTTAAAGTAAGTTTAGATTTAAATTTAGATAGAGCAACAAAAGGATTCCATACTAAAAAAGCATATTCAAGTTTTAAAATGGTGGAGCTATCCCCTCCCTACAAAATTGAACAGTTTCATCTATAATTGCCCCAAAATTAAAATCTTAGTCAATGCCAAATTCACTTAACAGTTAATAACGTAACCCCAAGCACTAAACGGTTAAAAGACTCAATCTTCGATAACGCCTTATGATCAATTATTTAACGGGCTTACATTAGGCTAATAAGACTGTAAAATTTTATATAAAGTTTATAAATTTAAAACAAAGTTAGTGCAATGCAAACAGAGTTTAACATTTGGTAGGAGCTGCTTGCCAATGTTTAGTTATGGCTGTATACTGTATAAAAATCTTTCATTAAGTAGAACACCATCTAAAATTGCGTAAGCTAAGTCAGTGCGCGACATGCAGCGAGTGAAAGTCATTATTCTATGCTGATCAATATTCCATCAAACAATTCAATGCCTTCTGCAATACATATTTATATAATTTTAGATCATCTGCATACGACGATATATCATATAGGTTACAATATGATTAATAAGCAACAAGAATAGCAACGGTTGAAGAGTACTGCACTGTGGCACATATAATTATATAATTTTATATTAACTTGATTAATTTAGTTTTATTTACTACCACATACGGGGATCTTTATTCAAATATGACTATATTAAGTGCGCAAGTTTATCAGAAGAGCCAAACTGATTACATAACTTAGCTACTATAATGTTATGATTAGCTATATCAAACGCTTTGGCAAAATCGGTGTATATGGCGTATGCTTGCTGAAATTGCTAAAATCATTATTTAACCAGAGTGTTCAGGGTTCACAGTCTACATAGCTAACTTCTTTACTCGACGTTATAAACAAGAGTCTTTATTATCCAGCTAAATGCTACAATTTTGGCTTTCCTTTGTTTTGAAATTAAAACCACCAGGGAACAATCAAAATTGTGTCATTGCTTAAAGTAAATGACGTTAAAATAGCAAACAGATCTGTAGGTCTCTTCACAAACACTTATGTTTTGCTTGTTCAGTACGTCAGAATACATCTCGTTCTGTTTTTATATACTGTATTTTGCTGTGCACGAATCTGTTTTCTGTCTGTGGTAGTGTTGCGCGATACATCAAAATGTATCGATATTCGGTATCGATACGTATCGCAATACTGTATATCGATATTCGTAGTATCGGATAAATATCGAAAAATCGCTATAAACTGAGTTAAAACACTTCTTGTTTTACATAATTTGCATCACTGTTTCTGAAAACCTTTCTATTCGTCAGTTTCGTGAGTTACTAGTGCATAATGTTAAAAATATCAATAATTTGTCACCATGCAAGGACGGCGAATTGAATAAGTGAATTTTATTAAACTGTGAGAAAGAACACTTGTGATGAAAAAGGCTGAACTAAATTAGTCATATTTGCTAAAAAAGGATTGACGGCATTTGAGGATTTATTACGAGAATTAATTTATAGAACATCCAACCAACACAAATAAAATTCATCTGATTTTTTATGTTGCAACTGTATTACTTATTATAAAAAAGTACACATGCACATACTTTGATAAGAGGTAAGACATTTTTAAGACCTAATCTGGCATTTTAACTTTCACGATTTCTTATGAGAATCCAATTATAACACAAATTAGAGCCTCTAATAAATTATTTATACGGGCACAATTTACATTATTGCAATGTTGTACTATAAGAAGAGTTCCTATTGCGTTAAGGATATACTTTTTATCAAAACTTTTTTTCCGCAATTTTAATGGAAGATAACGAGGATATGGTTGGTAGAAAATAAATGATTCGATACCACTCTGATTGGTATCGATCCAGCGAAATATCGCAACATCAAGTATCGATACAAAATATCGGGTATCAAAAGCAAAAGTATCGATACCTAGAAGTATCGATACGTATCGCCCAACACTAGTCTGTGGTAGTCTATTGTCCACGTGTGGTTATAAATAAATGAGGATATACATAACACAGATAAATTACTGCAAAACTATGTAAAATGCGAAATAACTGTAATTCAATATATTTCGTTTTGGTTTTTAAGTGAAGTGCATTTCGGTAGGTATTATTTATTGTCGCAATACACTTGCGTATAAGTAATAATAATTGTCTTTTGTTATAATACATGTACAATATAAAAAGACAGTTATTCTCTGCACGATGCCTCCAAACGTATTGTTTGCTTATCTACGGATTAAATTAACTGCAGAACCACTATATTTCGTTCAGATAGACGTAATATCATAGTTTAGCATACTTAAGCGATGAACTTCCATTATCAGCATACTCTGGTTAAGGTTGCGTATAGCACCGATATGATTCTTCATAGTAACTGATTTCATACCTTAGCTCCAACAAATGTCTTTTAGACTCATATATTAAGATCTACTTGTTTACTGCACATATAAATACTTTCTTCATTTCTATGCTTAGCTCTTCGGATATTTTTACAAACTTTTAGGATTCCCTAAATAACTTTTCTGTGCAACTGCATTTTACAATATCACGCGCAGTCGGACAAGGTAGATTATCAATTAATTTGCCATTTTATCTATGCATAATATGCGCATTCTTTTTCGATAAAACTTTGTCAGTTTTCTAATAATTCTATCTCATGAAGTATATGGCGGTTTGCACTATGTACTATATCGAAAAGCACACCAATGTTATCCCTTAATTATTCTCCATGCACTGATGTTCGACTTTTTCAGGTGTTTCGTAAGAATCAAACTTCTTTTTTTAACTTGCAAAAATTAGGGTGTTCTCAAGCATAGTAATAACAAAATTMCGTCTATGCCATGTCGACTGCGTCAAAACAATCTGTAGACAGCTGTTTCGGCTTATAAAGCCTCCTCAGCACAGCTATAGTCCCAACGCAGAAAACACGACATAGATCTAGCTCCCTTATAATATACGCCAAGGTAGGCGACGTGTATGCGAGAATAGAGTGTGGATGGATGACACCTTGTCATCTAATGGCAATACGGAATACGGTATCACCCAATCCCCCACTCGTCTTTGTGGAGAACTATGGTGTGGGCGTTAAAAAAACTGGTGACGTTCCCAACGACAATTTCTGCAAAATTTTAAAATTTTAACTTGCAAAAATTAGGGTGTTCTCAAGCATAGTAATAACAAAATTACGTCTATGTCATGTCGCCTGCGTCAAAACAATCTGTGGACAGCTGTTTCGGCTTATAAGACCTCCTCAGCGCCCACACACACGCCCACAGCATAGTGGGTTGCCGTTCAGATTAGTTCTCAAAGAGACGAGTGGATGATACCGTATTGCCACTAGATGGCATGATGTCATCCACACTCAAATCTCGCATACACCTCGCCTACCTTGGCGTATATAAGGGAAGCCAGATCTATACCGGGTTATCTGCGTTGGGAGGTTGGGACTATAGCTGTGCTAAGGAGGCTTTATAAGCCGAAACAGCTGTCCACAGATTGTTTTGGCGCAGGCGACGTAATTTTATTATTATCTATGTTTAACTTGTTTACTTTAGCATCTTGAAGAATAGCCATTTTCAACGCAACTAGCTTGTAAGCTACTGAGGCTTGGTTGTAGCTTGAAGTAAATTTTGGGTTACGATATTTTAATGTCGAAGCAATTATTAAACTTAAATGGCCGTATTAAAATTCTTATTCAGGACAGTAGTATTTTAATTTAAGCTAAACAGGTATTGAAAAACTACCGCTACGACGCGTATGCATATACACTCCGTAGTGTAGCTTATCATAAACCTCAGTGGAGCTAAATTTTGCTGTCACAGGATTCTAAAGCTGTACGAGAAAGACTGCAATTCACTCGGCGTCTATTACTTTTCCTTGGCATTCATTCCCTTTCCAACTGAGTTGATTTCTACGTAGAAATATCGCCGAAGGTGTCTAGTGGAATAAATATCGTGTTTCGTTGGCGGACGAAGTGTTTTTAGAGCAGAAACCAGTTAAATATAAAGATTTAAAGCTTGGTTATCATGCTTATTTAAGCGCTTTTGTTGTATAATTCGTAAAAATTTAACGTCTTTGTCAGATTGCTTCTTCTTAAATGCACTTGTTTAATAATAATAGATATTAAATAACATTAAATGCCGTACTGGAAATTTACATATTGCCAAGTATTGAATTTGCTCTAAATTAATTTTACTAGATTGTTCCACATTCTAGAACAGAATGTTGTAGTTGCATTGTGTTAGCTAGCAGAGCATAAATAAGCGGATAAATCAATCGCGAACAACTGGGGAGTAACTTAGAATATTCATAATGTAATACGCTGTCCCTCTGGCAGGAGCTAGTCCTCCTACTACAATGTACTACTGAACCAGATAAATATTGAATTGTATTTCTAATTATGTATACCACAAGTAATGTCCGTTTTATGTCATTTGTTTTACAGATCTCTATGTTAATAAATACTTGGCAAATTTTGCCTGATATTTTACAATATTAAAAGGCCTTTCTCAAAGAAAAGCAGTGATGCAACATAGTTTTCTGTACACATTAAAATATAAAAGTTGAAGTAAAAAAATCGGCTTACACAGGTAAGAAGAGAATTAAGTTCACGGCCACAGCTGGGAAGTAATCGATTATTTTTGATTGGATTACGTACTTGGTTATATTTTTTATATAACTGTAAATATAATCGATTACATTTAGGATAAATGTAATCGTAATCGATTGCAAAAATGTTGGCAAGTAATTGTCACAGTTGCATTCTAAAATCACAGTAACAGTAATCGTAATTGTAATCGAAATGTAATTGTAATCGAATGTCGATGAGTTTTGCGGATTATTCTGCCGTGGTCCATAGAATAGATAAAATCCAAACGTTTCACCGTACGTTACTGACGGCATCCTCAGTGGTGACTCTTAAAAGGTTAGGCAGCAGCTAGACGGGAGGCCTTGGAAATAGAACACCTTTTCAATTTTAACCGGAGTGACAGTTTACGTGTCAGTCAAGCTGGGAAACCGGCACTGACCAACAAACAAGGGGCCCGAAGAGCGAACAGTCCCCGAACTGCATCAGTTACGACCTAACCTTTTAAGAGTTACCACTGAGGATGCCGTCAGCGACGTACGCTGAAATGTTTGGATTTTATCGATTCCGCGGACCACGGCAGAATAACCCGGAAACTCATCATCGACAKTTGGATAGCGCCGGGCTTTAGGCTTTGGGACTACTGTAATTGTAATCGGCTTATCTGATTGCTTGTAAAGTTCCTGTAAAAATGACTGGCGGAGATCAGAGGACAGTCTGCTGCTTTGAGAAATCTGTCACGATGACCTGTGACACATAACCTGAACGTGACAGATTTAGCAAATTGACATGTTTGCCACGGAACAAGATAGGAAGAGCAGAAACGACACTTCAATTGACAACCATTACTTTGGACTTAGATTCGCGGAAAATCAAGAAACCGTTTACCTGCATTCTTTGATACGGACAAAATACTTGCATCTTTTTAAGATCAAAATACAATTTAAGTGTGATGTGTTTAGAAAATTAACAATAGGGTGTAAAATAAGCCAAGTAAATAAAATAATCTACTTACCAGAAGGCAGGGCTTAGAATATATACACTGACGTGCCGTATCTGCTTCTCGTATCATGTTCCATGGGTATATTTGGATATTAGATTTCCAAATTTTAAATTTCCCGCAAAAAAACTACACTCAAAATGGCGGAGTTCAATAACGGTTACTCGTCAAATACCATCGACTTTCGTTGTTCCAATGTGTTATGCTGTTATGTGCTTTCTCTGCTGAGATATTCTTGACATGACAGTTAGATTTGAAATCTGTAATTTAGTGCCGCCATCTCTGGGAGGTATCCTCTTCTAGCAAAATTGGAGTAACATAAAAGTGGATAGGTATCTTAGCTTTTTGATCTGTGATACAAGATAAAATACCGCATGGGTACAAGTTATATGTATATATCCATAGAAGATGTACTTTTTTTAATAGTACCTGATCTCATACAATTTTAAACTGAATCTAAATTTAATCTTTTATATGTTTGCTTGTCTAATACTTTTTCTCATCGATCGTATGCATTGTGCATGTGTTAAGATTTGTGGTGCAGTTGTACGCCCTATTTTCTTTTTCTGTTACCAATTTCTTAAAACTACGCACACAAGTAATTGCAATCGTAATCGATTACAAAAATGATGGCAAGTAATAGTAATCGATTACTTTTAAGATGTAATAGTCTCAGCTTTGGTTAACGCCCACCTTTTTCTACTTTTACTAGCTAGATACCCTAGCTACACACTAGTACGTCGTCAGTCGATAACAATCTGGCTGTGCGATGTGGGTTCKTTTGGCTTGTCTAAGGGTTATCTAGAACAGCATATCAAACATGGCTTATGATCAAGTTTTGGCTGGAATGTTTGATGTCTTCTCTGTAAAGATATAAAAAGCCTAAAACACCTTTGATATTTCAAAGATATTTTTCTATATCATAAGTTCTAGAGCAAAGTAGGTACTCACTGTGATAACGTCATTTACTACGACATTTATTTGAATCTCTAAGTAAAAGTGCGAACAGCTTCGTTTACCTGTACATGAATTTATAAGATCTAATTATGAACCTACTATGTATATGTATTACGTATTATGATAAAACTATCAAAATCAGTTCGAATTCATTCAGAGCTTGCTCAATTCTTAAACACTTTTAAAGTGCTTTGAGCCTATTTAAAGTTGTACCAGCCCATCCAAGTATTTGAAGCCCTTGTAGCGTGCTCTAACCCCACATTCTGGGCTTCAAACACATGATTTCAACAACCTCCATAAAGTGATTAGCAATTTGACCCCCTATTAAAAATAAAATTTGTGCTTGACAAAATAAATCACTCTGGATGACGATTAACTGCTTTTTGTTTAAGGCATTTCCCATCTCTGACAAAAATTTAGCGTAATATATAATGTAAATTCCTTTGGCCATGTCAATGATCATAGATAGGTCTAAATTAGTTATGTACCATATTTAGCACTGGATAATAAATAATCCCTTAAAACATGTAGTTTAAAATCTAACATATATGCCGATTATCGACTGAACTGTCACTTTCATTGGGCAGCTTGAATATTAATTAATACTTTCATGTCACGGTATCAGATTGCCATTTATGTCGCCCATCGCTGTAGTTAATGTGCTAATGTAATTTGATGTTACACTCCGTCTGCATGCAAAACTGTTGTAATTATTTATATTTACGTCATCCTCTGCACATCATTGAAGGCCGATTTCGTATGAGGTGAGTATGTTCGTCTATCAATGTAGTAATTTCTTTAAGGAAAATAATTTGAATTGATGTTTTTTCAAACCTGTTTTATTTAAGGCAGCGAAATTCATGTAAGAGAAGTTCCCGCTTGTAAAGACATTAGAATACAAAGCAATGTTTGCCTAAAGCACATCTTAGCTATACCCCTGTCAATTTTTGCTTTAAACTAAGTTCGACCATATTAAGTTGTTTCAAAATGGCGAATAAGGAAAATACGCCATAAATGCCTAATTACATATCTTTTCAGATATAGCCTACTGAGTTATAAAGGTAAACGCAGACGAAAGGGTAGTTTCGGCTGACGTTAAATATCTACATTTTTAAAATTTATTATAAGCAAGTGCGGTCTGGAATGCAATGTAAAGTGTTGGCTTGCCGATCTTGCTGGTATAGGTATGAAAATCACATCTAGACAACGAATGTTTTACTTTATGTGCAAAAATTTTATATTTAAAATCGGTTTCTAGGAACATTCAGGAATAATCAAAAAGTTATTGGTGGCAACAGCGAGAAAGTTTTACTGATGGATGGGTAACTACAAATGTTTGTTTACTGGCAACGTAGTTCCGGAAATGCAAATATTGACTGGTATAAATTACCCGTTCACCCACTACCGCAATTCTGGTTGACGAATGATAATTTCTAAAAGTCGCCTTCATCTGGTTCAATACCCTGTCGATCTACGTGTTTGTTCAAGGACCTGGAGAATGTCGCTGTCTACTCCGATATAGATTTTTTTAACGCCATTACGTTTTATAACAAACTTCTGGCACGTAGAGCTTCCATGAAAATCGGAAAAAGAGAAAAACCTTGAAAAGGAAGGAGAAAGGATTTATCTCAGCAAGTGTGATTTAGAACACGCGTTCGTTCAAGCTTTGGTACCTACTTTATGTGCTTATTTAGTGCGAAATACGTTACTCTTTTGAAAGCGTTAACACTTCAAAATAAGGTTTGTTTCAAACTTATTAAATAATAATAATATAAACAGATGTTATACCGTAAATTATTCGTGAAATCAAGTGTGCAAACTAAATTTGTTCATTAATCAAATTATAAGAATATATTAGAAAAAATTAATAATCATAAAAGCTTATTTTCGTGGTCAGCTTCCATCCAGTCTTTTACGTCTTCTTCAATCATTTGGCACTCTTTTGTCACCACATGGATCCTTCCGGTGGTTGGTTTCTTTTTTTTCTATTTAGTTTTATTATTATGAGTTTAAGTTAGAGTTAATGGGCCGGTTTCTATTCTCTTTGTTAAAGTTGATGTTAGCTAAAATCGACCCTGTAACCATGACAATATCTTAAATTGAGGTAGGTGATTGGTTTAGATTTTAAATGCAGAGTTGATTTAGCTTAAAAAAATAGAAGAGAAACCGGCCCAATATCTTTAATGATTTTTAGGTAGTGCTTAGTTTTGAGCTTAGGCAGTCCAATAAACAATATCCTTTGAATCCTGTATATACGGATTAATTTGCGACGCCACGCATGTTACCACAGTATGAGATGTTTTATAATAGGTACATGTATTACTTTAAGCTTAAAGCTCGCTTTTTGTTATAATACAAGATCAGAAACATAAGCACTACGACTACATTATTTAAAAAAATAAAGACGGGACGACAGTATCCTTCCTTCACTGACTTTTTTGTGCAGTGGGAGATACAGAACACTTGCCCTGCAATTCACTTCATTAAAGAAACATGTATGTAAATTTTTAATTTTCGCAAAGCCATTATATCAAGGTTTTGCCGCATATAGTTCAAGAAATCAAGATAACATGGTTTAATTGCCTTAATTTAGATTGCAAGAAACAAAGAAAATTTTGGAAATTTTCCTATTGACCGATATGAGCTAAATAAAAAATTGACCTAAAATCGAGCAAGTGTCTAGCTGATAAATGTCTAGGTAGTACAAGAAGTGTTCGGGGGTCTAGGGCACTAGAAAAACGAAAAACCACTACTCTCTCTGAGAACGAATGATATTAACATTTTGGTGGCTTCGTTTTTCTTGAATATATTTACCTTTCTGTCTGCGCTAAACAGCATACCATTTTCCTGGCACCAGACGTTTAATATGCATTTTTAAATAAATAAATAAAACTGAAAGTTAAATAACAAATCAATATGTCTTCTTTTGGAGGTTGCAGCCATATTAATGAGCTTTAAAAGTAATAAGATAATATTTTGTCGGATAGATCGCTGTCTCTTGAAAAACACTGACAAAAAATTAATAGTCTGACGTTTCAATTACATCTGTAATCTTTGTCAAAGACGAACCTCAAAATTTGCCTGACACAAGTTCAAACAAATTTTTGAAAGTAAATAAACAAATCACCAAGGAAGCGAGACGTCATAGAAACAACGTGCCAACCTGATAAAAAAGGAACCTAACGATGAAAAAGGAACTACCTACCTACTAGATATACACGAACTACTTGATAAAAGATAACTACAAAATAGCCTTCCAAATGTCACCTAACTCATAATTTCCACAATCCCTATTAAAATTATTAGTATTCCTACAAATTTCTATAGCTTCTTTTATTAGACGTTTGTGATAATATTTTTCTCTATGTAAAATTTTTGTTTTATCAAAATCAATCATGTGTCTAGTCAAATATGAGTGTTCAGCTACGGAAGATTTATCTATCTGTTGCAACCTAGTAGCACGTATGTGTTCTTTCAAACGCGTACCTACTTTTCTTTTTGTTTCACCTATGAAACACTTTCCGCAAGAACAAGTAATTTTGTAAACACCTTCACTCTCTAAATGTACTTTATCTTTAGTAGAATTTAAAATTTTATCTAAATTATTATATGTACTATCAACAACTAAAATATCATGTTTTCTAAGCATCCTCTTTAATTTTTCCGAAAGGCCTTGTACATAAGGCAAACTCAACTTCAATTTACTTTGTCGTGGCTGAGAATTTACTTGATTTGGATGAGCACTTTTATTAAAAACTGACCAAATATTCTTACTACTATAACCATTTCTCATTAGCGCTGATTTAAGATAATATATTTCTTTTTGTACAGAACTTTCGTCTGATATCCTTTGTGCTCTAACAAATAACGTCCTAATAAGACTATTCTTTTGAGAAGGAGGGTGGTGAGATGTGGCATGTAAATATCTATCTGTGTGTGTTGGTTTTCTGTAAACTGCTATGCACTCTTTTCTCGTTGGGTGGGGTGGGTCCTCCTGCCAGCTTTTGAATGAAATCCGAGACCACAGGTAATTAAACTATTTATTAAGAAAACTACAACTTTCGTTTTCTACAAAAACTAATGGCAAAATACAACTAAACGATCACCTTTTGCGGTGGAACAGCAGCGTGCTGTTCACCGACCTGTCGATCGCCGCGCACCCGCTCGAATCCCCTCCTGGCCAATCACACACCTCCTTCTTTTGAATTCCAATCCACTCCGTGCAGCGCCCTCTCTTGTTCAAACCGCACACTCGCGCGCACATTTGAAACGCAACCGCCACATTTACCCCCTTATTGAATTGTAGTTTCGAAGGTAAACCTGCCCCTACTACTAACTTAAACTAACAAATGAACAAGAACATACAAACATATTTATCAGAACATTAACAAGTTTATATGAGAAACGAAAATTCAATAATAAATCGAACAGAAAATCAGAGATCCAGAAATCCAAACAATAAGGAAATTCAGTATTACTTTTTTTTTTAGTTTTTGATATCGTCTGGAACTTTTAATTCCTTAAAAGGTTTTAGGTTTATAATGTTTTGAACGCGAGCATTGGAGCCATCGCGGTTACCCACCAGGTAAGAATTTGAACCAACACATTTTACAATGTAATAAGGTCCTTCAAATAATAGAAAGAACTTTTTAATGACTGAACTCTCCGAAGACGACAGAGGATGCTGACGCACCAAAACAGCGTCTCCTACAGTAAATTTTACTCTATCATTCCTAACCCCCTTCTCTCGCTTGCGCCTCAGCTTTGATGTCATTTTATCGTAAGCCAAATGCCATACTCGCTGTAAGTCTGGTTTTTCTGCAATAATTTGAGGATATTCAATCAACAACTTTGCTAACTCTTGCTTTTCCTCGGTACCGAGCCCTTGAGCTTTCTCAGCCGCCAAACGCAACTCTGTTTCTGAATACTGATGACGTAGTATACCAGTATTTGCACGAACCTCATTTAAACACAAAGTTTTCTCCTTTTGTTTCTCTAACTTAAACGTTACCATTAACTTCCCTTGCTTTTCTGGAATATTTAATGACATATTTTCAAAATCTAAAAGTGCTCCTACTCTAGCCAACCAATCACATCCGATAATAATGTCCCTATTTAGCCCTGGTACAACTATACAGACTATCTCAAAAATTCTGTCGTTTAACATGACAGAAAGAAAAACTTGTTTTGTTACACGCTGAGTTTTATTACTAAACGCAACTGATACGGTAGCATTGGAAATCGGGAACACGGGTAATTTTCCATCTCGATTTTCTACATAATTCGCAAATGTTTCTGATATAGCAGATACTTGACTGCCTGTATCAATTAACGCCTCAAAAACTTCCCCTGATATTTTTACATTAACAACTGGTGACAAAAATGTATCCCTTTCTGTTTCTTCGGCCTCTGAATCAGACAACAATTCATTTTGCTCTGTGATTACTCTAGACATAAGATTAACTGGAAAATTTCTTCTGTCGTTTGTATTATTTTTTTGGTTTTCATTTACTGTTCTATTAAAATTTTCTCGCATTCGCGTTTCGACACCATTTTCATTTCCCCGCGACGTCTCAACATTTCTATGTGTTCCGCCCTGACCTACGTTGCCACGATTCTGTTCGCGCCTACCATCTGTATTCCGCCAATAACTACTATCCCTTTTGTTTTCAGTTGTTCTCATAGTGTTATCTATTTTTCTTAAATATCTCTCCAATTCATCTATAGTTTTGTAATCGCCCAAACAAATTCCTCTCTGTATTTCTTCAGAAAAATGTTTTGATAGCCACTGGACTAGTACACTTTCATCTACCGGTTCAGTGAGATACGATGCCTCGCCTACCAATCGTAGTAAATAGTCTGCGCGACTACCCCCCACAAATTCGCCGTATTTTAATTTATAAAATAATTCTCGTTCGCTCTCTACACTCCAATACCTAACACGAAAAGCTTCTTCAAATTTATCAAAATTATTGAAAGATTTCTCCTTATATTCAGCCCAGTCAGCTGCTGATCCTCTCAAACAATCTATAGCTAAACCCACTTTCGCATCTTCAGGTACGCCAGCCTCCTCGAATGCGCGTTTTAATTTTTTTAAGAATGACATCGGATGTACATTATTTTGGCCAAAACAAATGGTTTGGTAACCTCGATCTTTCCAACGCGACACATAACTTTTATCTGGTACTGAATTGATCTCGTTTCCTAAAGCAGATGAAACCTGAATTTGCCTTATTTCAGCTGGATCTGATCTCAATGTTTGTTTTTGTACAGTATCTGCAATCTGCGCAACGCTTTGTTGCATAACTAACATACTTTCCGCTAATGACTTTACTAAATCTTGCAAATCAACCGCCTCCGATGATGAATTCGCGCTGTTAACGCTTGACACTTTTACATCTTTATTTTTTGGCATCGTGACTTTTTTTTTACAATATCAAACAAAGGAAATAATCAGTCAACACGAAACGCACTAAATGTGTCAATTGTGCAAAAAGTAAAATGGAATGAACACACCTGTTTATTTAATATCCGCGCTCTTGAGACTTCTAGCTCCCTCTATTGTCCGTCCTTCGAACCACCTCGCAGCTGTTGGTAGCCGTGTTTACAACGTCCGACGTCTGCACCTGCTACACTGGAACTCCGCCTACCGTCTGTTACGTCACCGATACAATACTATTCTTGCTCCAAGGTCACCAATTCTAAGACTGTTAGCTGACTAACCTCCTTATTCGTGTTAGCTAAATGCACTGATTCTTCTTATTCACCTGTTCCCTAAATTTCTTCTTGGCAGGCGCCCGTTGGGAGCCAAATTTATGCTATGCACTCTTTTCTCGTTGGGTGGGGTGGGTCCTCCTGCCAGCTTTTGAATGAAATCCGAGACCACAGGTAATTAAACTATTTATTAAGAAAACTACAACTTTCGTTTTCTACAAAAACTAATGGCAAAATACAACTAAACGATCACCTTTTGCGGTGGAACAGCAGCGTGCTGTTCACCGACCTGTCGATCGCCGCGCACCCGCTCGAATCCCCTCCTGGCCAATCACACACCTCCTTCTTTTGAATTCCAATCCACTCCGTGCAGCGCCCTCTCTTGTTCAAACCGCACACTCGCGCGCACATTTGAAACGCAACCGCCACAAAACCTTGTGTCCTAACTGTCCAGTGTTTGTTCTGTAAATTTTGACATCCAAGAAAGGTAAACTACCATTGCTTTCTAATCCCATAGTAAATTTTATGTCGGGATTTTGACTGTTCAAATGATTTAAAAACCTACCCAGCTCTTCTATACCATGGGGCCAAATAACAAAAGTGTCATCTACGTACCTATACCAACATTTTGGTTTAAGATGAAAACTGTTTATCGCTACATGTTCAAAATTTTCCATAAACAAATTGGCTACTACAGGACTTAGAGGTGAACCCATTGCACAACCTGATTTTTGTTCATAAAAATTATCGTTCCATAAGAAATAAGTAGATTTTAAACAATGTTCGGATAATCTGGCTATCGTGTCACCTAAGGGATCGCTATTAAGCTTGGAATTGATGATATCTATCGTTTCAGGAATGGGTACTTTCGTAAATAAGGAAACCACGTCAAAACTAACCAAAATATCACCTTCTGAAATACTTAAACCTTTTATAATATCGATAAAGTGTGAAGAATTTTTGATGAAACTACTGGTATTTCCTACATAAGGTTTTAAATAGTTGGCACAAAATTTTGCCAATCTGTAACAAGGACTGCCAATCGTATTGACTATGGGTCTTAATGGGACATTGGTTTTGTGGATTTTGGGCAAACCATACAATTTAGGTACCTTGCAATCGGAAACAGTTAAAAGAGACTTCTCCTCATTCGAAAGATTTGAACTTTTGATAAGATCATTGGTAATTTTGGAAATTTTTGAGGTAGGATCTCGGGATAATTTTTGATATGTTTCCTCATCTAACAAATCTCTAACTTTATTCTCGTAATCTGTTCTATCTAAAATTACTATGGCTGAACCTTTATCTGTTCTAGTAACTATAATGGACTTATCTGTATTCAAATCCTTAAGAGCCTTCATTTCCTCAGATGTCACATTAGGTTTGGGCATACGTGCATTTCTAATAGCGTGGCATACATCCATCCTAATCTTATCCGCTTGATCTTTCGGAAGCAGTCTTATACAAGATTCAACAGATGACATTATCTCCACTTTTGGAATGGTCCGTGGCGTTACAGCAAAGTTCATCCCCTTCGCTAAAATATTTACAGCAGCATCTGAGACACTCTTTTTTGATAGGTTTATCACAGTGTTGTTGGTGTTGGTTTTGACTATGTTAGATGATTTGAACTTATTGTGTTTAACGGTATTGAATTTCTCAAATTTAAGTATGTTTTGTTCCTTGACCTTGTTAAAGTGTTGTTTGTATACTTTTTGTGTAAACTTTATTATGTCTTCAAAATCTATGACGTCTCGCTTCCTTGGTGATTTGTTTATTTACTTTCAAAAATTTGTTTGAACTTGTGTCAGGCAATTTTTGAGGTTCGTCTTTGACAAAGATTACAGGTGTAATTGAAACGTCAGACTATTAATTTTTTGTCAGTGTTTTTCAAGAGACAGCGATCTATCCGACAAAATMTTATCTTATTATATTATGGACGCTGAAAGCATTCACCCTCGTATACGAAGACTCTACGGAGAGTACATTGTAGGAGTATGTAGAAGACTGGAAAGGACTTCATTGAAGAAAGCGAGCTTCGTCAACCGATTAGTATTTTTGAAACGCTGCAGAGATAAAAAGGTCGTACCAAATTTTCTTAATATTAAAACACACATAAACACATACAAGTCAAATAAAATTATGCTACAAACAAAATTTGCTTTAATTAGGGAACGCATACACGACACACGTAGACAACTTGGTTTCTTAGACGAAGACATAAACATAACATTGCAAATTCTATCCCACAACCTTTTTTATCAAGATTTTGAAGACATAATAAAGTTTACACAAAAAGTATACAAACAACACTTTAACAAGGTCAAGGAACAAAACATACTTAAATTTGAGAAATTCAATACCGTTAAACACAATAAGTTCAAATCATCTAACATAGTCAAAACCAACACCAACAACACTGTGATAAACCTATCAAAAAAGAGTGTCTCAGATGCTGCTGTAAATATTTTAGCGAAGGGGATGAACTTTGCTGTAACGCCACGGACCATTCCAAAAGTGGAGATAATGTCATCTGTTGAATCTTGTATAAGACTGCTTCCGAAAGATCAAGCGGATAAGATTAGGATGGATGTATGCCACGCTATTAGAAATGCACGTATGCCCAAACCTAATGTGACATCTGAGGAAATGAAGGCTCTTAAGGATTTGAATACAGATAAGTCCATTATAGTTACTAGAGCAGATAAAGGTTCAGCCACAGTAATTTTAGATAGAACAGATTACGAGAATAAAGTTAGAGATTTGTTAGATGAGGAAACATATCAAAAATTATCCCGAGATCCTACCTCAAAAATTTCCAAAATTACCAATGATCTTATCAAAAGTTCAAATCTTTCGAATGAGGAGAAGTCTCTTTTAACTGTTTCCGATTGCAAGGTACCTAAATTGTATGGTTTGCCCAAAATCCACAAAACCAATGTCCCATTAAGACCCATAGTCAATACGATTGGCAGTCCTTGTTACAGATTGGCAAAATTTTGTGCCAACTATTTAAAACCTTATGTAGGAAATACCAGTAGTTTCATCAAAAATTCTTCACACTTTATCGATATTATAAAAGGTTTAAGTATTTCAGAAGGTGATATTTTGGTTAGTTTTGACGTGGTTTCTTTATTTACGAAAGTACCCATTCCTGAAACGATAGATATCATCAATTCCAAGCTTAATACCGATCCCTTAGGTGACACGATAGCCAGATTATCCGAACATTGTTTAAAATCTACTTATTTCTTATGGAACGATAATTTTTATGAACAAAAATCAGGTTGTGCAATGGGTTCACCTCTAAGTCCTGTAGTAGCCAATTTGTTTATGGAAAATTTTGAACATGTAGCGATAAACAGTTTTCATCTTAAACCAAAATGTTGGTATAGGTACGTAGATGACACTTTTGTTATTTGGCCCCATGGTATAGAAGAGCTGGGTAGGTTTTTAAATCATTTGAACAGTCAAAATCCCGACATAAAATTTACTATGGAATTAGAAAGCAATGGTAGTTTACCTTTCTTGGATGTCAAAATTTACAGAACAAACACTGGACAGTTAGGACACAAGGTTTACAGAAAACCAACACACATAGATAGATATTTACATGCCACATCTCACCACCCTCCTTCTCAAAAGAATAGTCTTATTAGGACGTTATTTGTTAGAGCACAAAGGATATCAGACGAAAGTTCTGTACAAAAAGAAATATATTATCTTAAATCAGCGCTAATGAGAAATGGTTATAGTAGTAAGAATATTTGGTCAGTTTTTAATAAAAGTGCTCATCCCAAATCAAGTAAATTCTCAGCCACGACAAAGTAAATTGAAGTTGAGTTTGCCTTATGTACAAGGCCTTTCGGAAAAATTAAAGAGGATGCTTAGAAAACATGATATTTTAGTTGTTGATAGTACATATAATAATTTAGATAAAATTTTAAATTCTACTAAAGATAAAGTACATTTAGAGAGTGAAGGTGTTTACAAAATTACTTGTTCTTGCGGAAAGTGTTTCATAGGTGAAACAAAAAGAAAAGTAGGTACGCGTTTGAAAGAACACATACGTGCTACTAGGTTGCAACAGATAGATAAATCTTCCGTAGCTGAACACTCATATTTGACTAGACACATGATTGATTTTGATAAAACAAAAATTTTACATAGAGAAAAATATTATCACAAACGTCTAATAAAAGAAGCTATAGAAATTTGTAGGAATACTAATAATTTTAATAGGGATTGTGGAAATTATGAGTTAGGTGACATTTGGAAGGCTATTTTGTAGTTATCTTTTATCAAGTAGTTCGTGTATATCTAGTAGGTAGGTAGTTCCTTTTTCATCGTTAGGTTCCTTTTTTATCAGGTTGGCACGTTGTTTCTATGACGTCTCGCTTCCTTGGTGATTTGTTTATTTACTTTCAAAAATTTGTTTGAACTTGTGTCAGGCAAATTTTGAGGTTCGTCTTTGACAAAGATTACAGATGTAATTGAAACGTCAGACTATTAATTTTTTGTCAGTGTTTTTCAAGAGACAGCGATCTATCCGACAAAATATTATCTTATTATATTATGGACGCTGAAAGCATTCACCCTCGTAGCTTTAAAAGTAGTTGTGGATTTTCACGTATGCCATAATCTTAAATGGAATACAAAAAGTTTGTAGTTTACATTATCCAAAACCTTAAAGAAATTAATTTTATTTTTTGAGAATGCTGAAAATAGCCGAAAACTAAATGAGATTAAATATTTTAAGGAAAATAAACATGATAAAGTGATTCTCGCATGAAGACTTTGTCAGCTTTGCGTTTAAGTATAATAACCTTAGAAAGTTTACTTTACTAAAGGAAATCATTAGTTCTCAAGGATTAATTTAAAACGTTTTGTATACTGGAAAGAGCAGACAAGGAGCGCAGTATTTCAAGAACGCTTGTTTTCCTACAATTCTAGGAAATTCAAGCTTCGGAAATTGATTTACATCTTCCGAATTTACTGTGATGTTATTAAGCTCAACTACAAACGTACCAATGAACAAGTATTGTATAGATGCTCATGGATAGAGGATTTTTCGAATTAGTACTCTAGCTAAAGGAATATTTGGGGATCTGGTTCTACAAAAATTTCAAAAAAATTCTTACACGTATATATTTGACTGCGCAGTGTTGATAAATTCATTGCCTCTGAAGTTTTGCTTAACAAACAACGATAAAGTGAAGTGGAAAAAATTTTTGGCAGAAAAGATCATAAACATGTAAAATAACGGAAGTTTAAAATACAGCACCAACTTAAAAATAGTAAAGAATTATTTATTACATTATACTGAACTTCAGGAAGGGTTTATGCGTGATTATAGAACATACTGGGCCTTTTGGGCAACCTTACAATAAGAAACAAGATCACTTGATTCCTTGTTAGATGACCAAACTATAGTAGGCAGGTTGTAATTATCAACAAAAATGACTTTAGAGCTTAGTTATTTACTGGAAATAAGTTAAGTGACTTAAGAGACATGAATATAACGTATTAATGCTTATGAAGATTAAATAGGAATTAATACTTCCATCACCGAAAAATGTGATAAATAAACATGCCAGTTTTAGGTTCAAAGTGTGGGTCACCGCCTACTTCACATATATTTCAAAAAGATATAGGAAATCTATAGTATAATCTTTAAAAATTATTTATTTATTTTCTATTATTTAATGCCTAAAATAGGTAAAAGATACAGTACTGATCTATTAGTCCATCGATGATTTTCATGCTTAAAACAACCAAGCGGATTGATTCTGTTTTAGTTTACTTGTGTAAATAGGAAAGATTCCATAAATTTATTCTGATTAAATCATACAGGGTTATACAAATTAGTAGGCCGTCACATTAACCTTAGATTATTTTGGTTCTTTTGTTCTACTATTTTCCATATGTAAGCTTCGTTTTTCATACACAAGATGTCATAGTTTAAAAGCTTAAATTGTGAAAGGCTTTTTAAGAAATCAGTTTAAGAAAATATCGCGTATCTTTGAAAATATGCTGTTCTCATTAATAAAAAGATTAAAATCATATTCGCGAAGGTGAAAATTATTTTGATTATTAGTTTAAATTAGGTATTAATATGGTGTTTGGTAGCTGAAGTAAATAAATGTTATTCACTTTCTATCTATTTTTTACTCTGAATGCCAATTTTACCTATTAACCTATTAGCTATTATTATACCTCTTTATCTCTGTATCTGTGAGATCAATATTTGGCAACTAAAGCTCTGCTTATGTTTTATTGTATTAACCATGGCCAACTATAAAATTTTGCGTTTTTCGGTATTAATTAATCCCAGCTAACCCATCAGTTAGTGCAATATAAAAGTAACAATATCTCTTAAACGAGTCCTCAAATTAACATTTTATAAGATGAACAGAATAACAAGTCAAACATAGATTTTGTAAAAAAAATACTTTAAAGGCATATTATGAGTAGGGAGCTAAAACAGGGAAGTAGAAGTGGTATCGAACCTAATTTTGACGCCAAATTTTTAGCTGAAATTTTCACCAAAAGTTTGTCTAAATGAAAAATATCAATGCCAAATTTTAATGAATTTGCTCTAAAAACGTGGAAGTTATAAAAACACTACAAAATTTTAACTTTGACGCCATATATCGAAAGCGAAGTTTCCATATAAAAACCTTAACCCAAATAATCTATGGTTAACCCGATTACCTAGTAATTTGTAACACCATGTATAATACTTAATCTTCGATTTTGCATATACTAACCTAAAGGATTTTTAGATACCTACTTGTATATGACTGAGGAATATTGTAGAGCTTGGTAGAAATAAATGAATTTCTAGATATGTATTATGTAATTCCACTGTTTAATCTTATAAATATCAGGAGACGCTATTTTTCAAACGTTCGCATTTTATGTGTACACAGCCGAATGCAAAGACTTACCCTATTTGAATCGCTAAGCTGGGGATCAGTGGCACTCCTGCTCTTTTCCGACAGGGGTGTTTGAACCCTAACCTCCGCAAGCGCATCCCTCGAGCCGTCCCTGGACAACTCAGCCGCCGATTCATTTCTAGGGAAACCTCCCCTGCCAGTACCAAAAAAATCGGTCGACTTGGAATATGTGTTGGAAGTGGGGTAGCGGCCCGAAAGACCGCCTAGTCCGTCCCTGCAAGGTCCTGGGCCACAGTGAGCCGACTGGACCGTAGCAAAAACTGTGCCTGCGCGCCGACGAGGGTCACCTCTGCTCGCTGCCATTACGTAACTCCACATTGCGGGGCATCGCACGTTACTACCATGCTGAAAAATTGTAGACCATTATTATTCACTAGTTTAAAATGGAAGTTATTGTTCAGAAATGAGGTTTCATAATTTTCTCTTATAAATGTTAGGAAAATATAAAATCGTTGAAAAAAAGAGTGCAAGATTTCAAGGTTTAATAAAACACGTTTTTTTGTAGCAAAGTATTAAAATATTTATTGATTTAAGATGTAGACATATGGGATAAATTACAGCCATGACTTTGCTGGCACATGCGTTCATGAAATTTTCAATAATAGTATTGAATACATGTGGCGGAAATTTATTGATACAGCGTCTAAATTCGGTCTTTAATGATTCGGTGGTCCCAGGCTTGTTGGCATAAACACGTGACTTGAGATAACCCTACAGCCAAAAGCCCAAAGGTGTTAAATCGCAAAAGCGCGGCGGGTAATACTGGTCCTCAAACCGGGAGATGACATGACCAGGAAAAGACACCTGCAAGAGGTTTATAGTTTCACGGGAGGTATAGCAAGCAGCACCTGCTGGAACCGCATGTAGTCGAGAACAATATCTTCCAAATGAGGCACAAAAAACACGGTTAACATACCACGGTAACGTTCGCCATTCACTGTTACTGTTACTGTTACGGCCCAATGGTTCCTCCCGTCCACAATGCATACCAAACAGTGACACGTTTTGGATGCATTTCTTTCTCATGAATCATTCTTGGATTTTCTGAGCCCCAAATGCGGCAGTTTTGCCTATTAGTGAAGCCATCGAGGTGAAAATTGGTCTGATCACTAAATATGAGTTTGTCTGCAAAATCGACATTTACTTCTTGTTGTTTAAGGATCCAATTAGCGAACTCCTTTCGCTACGCATGATCTATTGCCAGAAGTTGTTAGATTAGTTGGATTTTGTACGCATTGAGATGCAATTATTTGGTAAGAATACGCTGAAGAGTGCTTAAGGTCCAACTCTTGTGCACGATGACGAATCGACGTCCCTGGACTCTCGATCACACTATCGCGAACTGCTGTGATGATTTGTTCTGAACGAGCTCTACGAGCTCGTGTCGTGTGTTGCAAATCCCTAACGGAACCAGTATTTTCGAATTTTTCGATTATTCTTTTCATTGTAGATGAATGAGGAATACTATCTCGACCAAAAATTGAACGCACTTTACGAATCGTGGCAATCAAACTTTCACCACTATGATAATTATTGTGTTTAACAATCAAGACACGTTGTTCTTTACTGTAACGCTCCATGTTTGCTAACTCCTATCTGCCTCTTATCGACGTGCCATATCACAATCATGTGACATTATAACAGCCAAGATGCTATTCAAATCTTGCGCTCTTTTTGAAACAACCGTTACAAGGTGTGTCCTTTTCCGATATTTGGCATGGGGCTCTCGGAAACAGATGAAAGATTAGATAGGGAAAGATTTGCAGCTTTGTAAGTTTAATTTAATGCACGTTTTAGATTTTTGAAAAAGTTCATGGCTTACTACATATTTTGYAAGAAGCAAATGTTGGTCACATTGTCTGATTTAAGTAGAAATTTAGATGGCAATGCCATCTGTCAGCATTACACTGACATGATGACAAATCCACCTACCTGCCATTATAGGAGCTACTTCCTAAAAGAAGTGACTCGTAGCTTGACAAGTTGGCACGCACATGCATGCATCAACTTGACAGCAGACACTTTTTGCAAGCGGCCAAGAACCAACGTACATTTTGACATTGTGTGATTCTTCTAAAGCAGCTAATTTTAATTTGATATAAAAAATATAAATGTAACAGTTGTAAAAAATCACGTCCCCAATCAGATATCATTCCATTTTGTAAGTAAGCAGCTGTCATTTTCAAGACATTATATAAACCTACCTCTTTTTAATAAAAATTATAATTAGCTATCGCTTCAAAAAGTCTGTCATTTTTTAAGCTTCCCACCGATGTTAAACTTAATAGATGATTATTTCAAAAAATTGTGGGTGGGCTCTAATTTCGATATGTACCCCGTACTATTAACCTAGACATGTTATTGATTCAATACTTTCAGACTAGCTGCGTCTATGCAGTCGCGAGATGGCTTTGACAATGTGCCACATTTAGGAGTTCTTTCGTCTTCCATTGAATGTTCTAGAATGTTCCATTATATTCTCGAAACGTCAATTATTGACATCTCAACAGCGAAGCGGTTACCGCACTGTGCCACAATTAGTTGTTCTTTCGTCTGCTGGTGAATTTTCAAGAACGTCTTATGACTTTCTGATACTGATAAACGTGAAAAAATGTGCCAGACTTGAGTGTTCTCACTTCTTCTATTGAATGTTCTACGACCTTTTTCAAACGTTGAAAGCCCTAACGCACAAAGTGTGGGTAATCAGACGCCCCGGTTAACGTACGGTTAACCAAAGGTGGCCATGGGCAGCACCAATGAAGGACGCTTAAAAAGAAACATTTTCATGACAACTGCATGCTCTTTAACGGCGGGGTAACCGTTTTTTGCACCGTTGCTTTTGTTTGGGAAAAACCTTTTAATATTGCATCTACAGCGTTTGACAGGTCCTGTCAGGTGCACTTAAAATGGCTGCCGTTCGTTTTTTATACCACTTTCGATATGTGCGCCAAACGCTTAGTTACGTATCTTCCCTTAGCTAAGGTCTGGTCAATCACGCTTTGTGCAACTGAACCTTAGGAGTTCTTTCGCCTCCTGATGAATTTTCCAGATTTTTGTAGAATGTTCCATGCCATTTTCGAAACATCTTTTTTGACATCTCCACAGCGAGACGGTTAGGGCAATGTGCTCTACTTAGGGGTTCTTCCGTCTGCTAATGAATTTTCCAGAATGTTCTATGACTTTCTGGAAACGTCAGTTTTCGACATCGCCACCAAAGTTCTTTCGTCTTCTATTGAATGTTCTAGAATGTTTTACGATTTGAGATGGTTTAGGCAATTTGCCACACTTAGGATTTCTTTCATCTGCTAATGAATTTTCCAGAATGTTCTATGACATTCTCGAAACGTTTAACGGTCCACTCACTCCCACTCAACCCAAGTGGTTAATTTTCTATAACGTTCTATCAATTCGAAATGTAGATTTCCGATTTCTCCATTGCAAAACAGTTTCAGCCATGTGCCACATATCGGAGTTCCATAGTCTTCTGTCAAATTTTCAAGAACGTTTTTGATCGAAATATCGATGTTTTGACAAATTGGCGCAATTGGATATTCTCTGGTTTTCTATAAAATTTTACAGAATATTTTATTTTCGCTAAAAATCTGGCGAGGAGAATATCCCCCGGTTAAATCAAGCCAGACATCTTATCTGCCGAAATACGTATTTGGCCTTTCAAAATTATTGTAGTTAGCGTTTTCCATTATAGTTTAATCTACACATGAGAATTATGGATTTGCCAACATGCGTTCTAAGTGTCCGTACTGCGTATCGAGTCCGATAAGTATTTAGCCTCACCGCCCGATGGTCCACTATCGCAAGACAAATTATCGTGTACTACATTCTCATAGACGGCTACTGTTAAAATTTCAGTCGAATCAGACTTGTAGTTTGGTTTTGACCGCGTATGGAAGTGAGCGTGTCCGCGGATTTTAGAAAGATGGAAAAAAAGCAATTAGTCGGTGATTCGATTCTTGTTTTTGGAAGGTAAATCGCGCAGCGAAATCAAAGAGCGCTTGAAATTGGTTTATCGAGTTCAAACATGGTAGCAGGTCGATTTTTTATGACCCACGCCCAGGTGTCCCTAAAACGGCTACCATGAAGGATAACGTGACAAAATTCTGTCGGCGCGATGAGTGCCGCGTTTGCTCGCATCAGACAAGAAGTGCAACCGTGAGACAACTTTAGAGCATTGTTTGGCGCTGCTTAAGCACAATCCGTTTCTGCGTCGTTTCGTGACCGTCGACGAAACATGGATCCACTGGTACACACCAAAGGCCAAGGAACAGTCGAAAACAGTGGACTTCACCCGGAGAATGTGCTCCCAAGAAAGCTAAGACTGTCCTATCGGCCGAAAAGGTGATCGCCACCATTTTCTGGGATTCACGATATACATCGACTACCTGGAGAAAGGCAAAACGGTCACAGGCCTCTACTATGCCGAATTATTGGGCCGATTCGACGCCGAATTGCAGAAAATGTGGCCTCATTTGGGGAAGAAAAAAGTGCTCTTTCACCATGACAACGCAGTGGCTCACACCTCCGCCGTCACCACGGCCAAATTGGTCGAATTGGGATACGAACTATTGCTCCATCAACCGTATTCTCCAGATTTGGCCCCGTTCGACTTTTTTTTTGTTTCCAAACTTGGAAAAGTCACTCGCCGGGCAGAATTTTGAGTCAAATGAGGTCATCGCCGCCAAGGAGGAAGACCTCGAGAAAACGTATTTTTCAGACGGTTAAAGAAGCTGGAGCATCGCTGGCTCAAGTAAGTATATCGAGCTAAAAGGAGAAATAAATCGCCACTTTTCCAAAATGTTCGTTTTTCTTTTGCAGGCGAAGTACTTATCGGACCGCCCTCGTACTTTTGTACTTAAGGTCCTGACATATACATAGTTCTGTTTTACCGTAACATAAGGGAAGGTTCTTCGCAACTTTGGTATATGACTCAACTCAACTCAATCTTTCGAATTTAGATTTAATATATGGGAAACAAAAACAAATTGCCAAAATTTTGAGAGTGAAAGAATTTAGAGGAGCCGTTGAAGAAGCTTCTGTTTGAATCAGTAGGCGTTCTAGTTAAAAAGGAATATTCTGTTTTGAAACGATGCATTACATGCAATGATGATAATGGTGGTCTTTTTTATTTTTTGTAATTAATTAGGTATTATGTGCCTTGTTTTGGTTTTTAAACATGAATAAATACCTGGTTCCAGAAATAACATGCAATTGATTTATTAATAGGTTTTCAAATGTATTGTTTTGTAAAATTTAAGACCAAAATATTTCATTTTTTATAGCTATCTAGATTAAAATCGGAATAAAACATTAAAATGGCCATAACTCTTATATTTTTTGAATAATCATATTAAGTTTTACATCATTTGAGAAGATTCAAAAATGGTCGAAGCCATAGCCAACTGTGGTATGACAGCTTACTTGCAAAATTGAATAATATTAGATGATTGGGGACATAAATTGATACAAATTCTGTATTTACACGGGAATAAAAAAATACCGCGAAAAACTGGGTTTTTTTTTCGAAATATCCAATAAACCATGATTTTTTCAAAAATCCACACGTTGTGTTAAATTAGTCTCGCTAAACTGCAAATATTCCTTCTATCCGCTAGTTTCAGAAATCATCATGCTAAGCATTGAAAAATACACCCTTTATAACCTTAAATGTATTGGACATTCTTTTAAAACTTTTTCTACCGAAGTTATATCAATTATAATTATTTTCAAATACAAAAAAATCGCACTCCTGCAATAATCAAGTTTATGTTTTGGTGCTAATGCTTCGAGGTTGAAAAAAGACACTAGTCCGTACCAACAGGTTTCAACACTTAACGTATCCACAAAATAAATGCAAAAACTCAACTTTGTTCACACAATTGTATTGTATAGATCATAGAATGTGGAGTTCACTGAAGGATTCCAGGATATTTAAGTGCCTTTTTAATAAAGTTCTTGCTTTATGGTATGAAGATGCTAAAATGTATGTTTGATAAAAAAAAGCAAAAAAAATTAACAGCTTACTTTCCAGTGAGACGTAGCTTAGTGCATCAGGGATTTTACAGCCAATATGAAGGATTAACTTAATTTGTGCCTTCAATCATTATAATTTTCATTATGGACGAATCTACCAATATTACTGGACTCTCAATGTTAATTGTCATCGTGAGGTATGAGCACGAAAATGGATTAATGAATGATCTTCTGTTATTCAAATTCCTACCAAAACGTACTATTGGATTTGAAATATTTGCTCTCGCAATCAAAACAACTGCACTGATATCTGTACCGATAATGTAAAATATTTGAGTGGCACAATTAAAGCGGTTATACAATTTATTGAAGGTATTGCTAAAGATGTGCAAATAACTACTGCATGATAAGTATATCATTTGCTGCAAAAGAATGTACATCAATTATAAGAATGTTTTTGATGACGTTGTCAAAATTGTATACTTTATATTATAATCTCGGCCTCTATATAGGGTTAGTAAAAAATACTGGTTTTACTGGTGGTTTTCTAACCTCTGATATATGTCAAAATTATAATATTTTAAAAAACCGCTGCAAATTGAATCAATACTTCCACATCCAATTGACAAAATGAAATTTACGTTTTTATTTCTTATGCTATGCGATTAGTAATCAGATTTTGAGCATTTTGTCTCTCTACACATTTTTTCTAAGACAAAGTCCTCGTGATATTAGCAAAAATATATAAATTTTGAAATCGGTTTTTTCCAAATAAATCGAAAATTATTAACTTAACAAAAAAATTACAAGAGTGCTTTCTGATCAGAAATTTGATTTTATATATAACACAAAAATTTTTAAAAACTCGTACGAGCAGGGACCAAAATAGGTTTTTTGGAAATATTTCGAAAATGTCAAAATTTTGAATAAATTTTCTAAGAAACCATTTGTGGGAAATTTTATTTCCTATCTGGTTGCATTTTCATTTTTTAATATATTAAGTATATTCGGAGATATTTAGGAAAAACCGTTTTCTTTAAGTGACGCTTTTTTGCTAATATCTTCTAAACAGTTTGCTGCACCGAAAATTTATAAGAATGAATAATACTCGCAGTTATACTACTAATCACATACTAAAACGAAAAAAAATGAAAATTTGCAAAAAGGGGTAGTTACCCCCCAGTTTTGCCCCCTTCCCGATACCGTACTTACCCCACAAACAATAGGTCGCTTGGGTAGTTGAAATTTATACGTTTGCCAAATTTCAAGTTCATATATTAAGATTTTTGAAGGTTACCGCGTATACAAACAAAACCACAGACACACAGACAAGAAATTTTTTTGCTCAAATTTTGTTTTTTTTGCGTTTTCGATCATTTTAAAGCGAATGAGCAAATAAAAAATTTTGAAAATTTTTTTCGCGATGCAATACTTCCCATCCGTTGGATGTGAAAGTAATAATAATAATAAAGGTTTATGGGCTTCACGCGACTATGTAAGGAAATCCTATAAATCTACTGTAATTTCATGATCGTCAATTTGTAATGGGTATTTATGTTTATTACCTTCATATTTGAATGACATGATGAGAAACGTATTTGCAAATATTGACTTTAAATTTTTAAAAACCTATTCATATTATGAATAGTTCCGCTTAGTCGTTGATGACCCTGGTGCTTAATTTAAATTTCAATAACTGCGATATTTACTGACTATCTAGCCTATGAATAAAAAACAGAAATTAAGTTGTGACATATTTAAACGTCGGAAAATTATAACCTACAGCAAAACAGTGACGACTTGACTTGTAAACGAAAAAAAAAACTGTTAATGACTAACGACCCACTCCGGCTTCGCACGGGTAGTACATCATATTATACCTAGAACAAATACCTTCCAGCCGTCACCTCCATTCACTCCAAAAGTCTGTTTATTCCAGGAGTACGCGCGCGTTATTGCTCGGCTTATGTACAGGGTGTCCGGAAAATAATGGGACGCCGAGCAGTGGCAGATCCTTTGGGTGGAATTAGACCGATTTAGGTGAATTTATCTTAGTTACCATCTTGCTTTCTTATGTAAGCTATTTTTTTAATAAAACGTGAACTCTTGCAGATATTTTATTCAAACTTCACACATAAGGGTTTTCAATACGAGCAAATCAGAATCTGTGTTTATTTTTAATATCGGAAGTAGAGGGTGCTGTGTACGCTCACACCTCACAATCTGTTTCTTTTTATACTTTCTTGTGGATCGATATTTTCAGAAACAGCTGACTAATTTTAAAACTACATTCAATTCGTTATAAAAATGTATACCTTCAGAACATAGTTAATGTCTACTATTTTGGAATAAAATGCATTAACTGTAAACGAAGTGGCTCATCACTTAGAAAGTACTGAAGTGCAATATTACGTAGTAGGCAGCTGTCATATAATCATAACTTGACTTGCTCAGTATTATATATGTAAGTTTCCGAATATCACTGTTTAATTACTGTTGCAAAATGCCACGACATAATATGTTATTCAACAGCGAAACGACCGACATTGTTGTAATTTAGGCGCAACAAGACTTCAATGTCCATGCTGCCGCAAGAACATACGGCCTGAAAGAAATTGTCTTCAAAACCTTAACTATCTTAACTTAACCTATAAGTGGATTTTTTGCAAATTTATTCCGTATTATAATATATTATTTACAAATAAACAAATAAAGGAACAACTATAAACGGAATMTTTAATTCAATTTTAATAATAAGAAAAATGAAAGCAATCTGAAAACAAAACAGTTGAAACATACAAAAATAYAATAAATGWATMACAATAATAAAACCGAACAAGAAATACATAGTTAAAGCGTATTCTCAAAATGTCGACCGTTTAATTMAATACACTTCTGGCACAGACAGACAGACGCGGCAGAGGATTTTGTTTTATATGTAGTGAGTTGAAACTAAAGTGAGCAATACATAATAAAAACTGAATTTAACAGACAATACCGGTTTGAAAGAAACAATTACTTAAGCCATTTCGGAATCCGAACAAGTAGTTCAGATTAAAAGAACGAGTTAGAGAAACGAATAATAATAATAATAATAATAATAATAATAATAATAATAATAATAATAATAATAATAGGCAGAGAAACTACAAAAACTTATTCTTGCACTATGCACTGCATGGAAATGAAACCCTGATTCTTAAAAAAATGAACATCTTGGCTTATACTCAGTTTTTACTAATTTTACTAATGTGTGCAGAGGTTTAGAGTTATTTGAACTGGATTCGTCGAACAAAAGTCACTAATGCAACTTGATTAGTCTACATGTATGTACCCGATCTAGAAAGTATTTGACACTATCAACATAGCTTGTGCTTTTTGTGTTAAGCGTGGTATAATTCTTTATCTAGACAGCCAAAGCGAGTTTTAGGAAGGCGCGAAATCCAATTCTGGCGCCCTCCTTGCTTGACCCTAATATCAGTGGCGGACTAACTCCTTGGGAGGCCCGGTGCGGCATCTCACATGGCGCCCCTCATAGCTATGCCTCCCCACTTTTTCAACATGCAACATTTTGCACATATTTTACACAATAAATCAACATTACCTATTAATAAAATTACTAAAATTTGACTGTTGGCGGAGAATAACTACTACTTATCCTTAAGGACGGCGAACACTTTTATTTTTGTTCAGCACCACTAATGTTCTTCGGTATCGAGCTATAATATACCATCTTTTAACTGATCTCTGTTTAGCATAAAAATAATATTTTACGGCCTTTTAGTTTAGCTTCAGGTCCTTACACTGAAAGCTTTATAAATTTAAACTAGAAGCAGGTAGGTATAACTGATAAAAATAATGCAATAATTGTTTTGCCGCAGGAAAAGAGATTCGAAGGATAATGAACATTGTCACAACCCAGAATAAGAAGAACCTGGTTGTGAAGTAATACCTAGAATTGTAGTGATTTATTAAGCTGCTGGTTTAGTTATCTCTAGTTACACTAAAGAATACATGTTGTAAACCCCAGCATTTTGCGTCAAGTCCTTTCACGTATGATATTCATCCGTCTAATTGTAACGTAAAAATAATATAACGCTCAATATCGCCGAAAGTGTCTGTTTTCATAAAACTCTACAAAATATCCTTGGCTCCTGAAATTTGCAAGCATTGGAGTAAAATTTTATGCCAAGAGCGGCCGCTCCGTTCGCTCTTTGGTAGGGCCGCTTTGTATAACTAAGAAATTGCCATTTCACTGCATTTACTATGCATTGCAACCTAGTGTATACGAATCAAAATTATTTCAGAACTCTTGTATTTTTTCATTCTATTCATATTCATCCTTTTACTGACACACATAGAAGTAGGTATAACTTTAAATGACATAGTAATATGCAATGATGTATGTTGTAAACATGTAAACATTACATAATAATGTTTTTTGTTTCATTTAGGTGGTAATTTAGCTTACCTCATATATATGTTTTATGAAACGGCGGACAATGCCCGTACCTCCTTTTAGGATGATGTCACAAGCTATTACTAAAAGCTCCCCTGAAAGCCAGCTCAGTGAGACAAGCTGGAGACAAGGAAAATAAACGAGAGGATGCAAAAGGAACGTAGGTATACGTTAGGTAGAATAAATAATGTTTACTCTCAGGGGCTCTTAGCTACACTTAAGCTGTTCACAAGTTTGAAAACTAAGTGGAGTAAACAAAATATGTATAATTGAAAACAACTTTTCTAAAGTGTGTAATTGTTACAACACGTATTAGATAATAATTTAATCTACAATACGAAGTGTAGTTATTAAAAGTGAGAGACACCTCTTGTGAAACAATAATATCTTATATAATCAAACTCGACTGTTCTGAGAGCCTCTAACTTAGGAGTATGATATGCTAATATAAGTGCCAACCTTTGGAACGCAACATATTTTGTTTTTGATATGCTAGGTGACGTTTGCTCTTGAAAAAAATGAGATTCCTAGTTTCTAATAAATTACGTTACGGTTTTTGGAACAATACATAATGGTACCATGTAATTAAGGCATATAAAGCAGTTGCATTTGATTTTCAGTACTTGTGCAAATTTAGATATAAAAACAGTTTATATCCAAAATAAACAAAAAAGAAGAAAGGAGTAAACCAACTTTCGCATAGTTCACACAAACTGTACTTAAGAAAATTTTGCTAGGTGCAAAACAGAACTAAACAAACATAAAAAAGCTCTTTGGGAGATATAATAAAAATTATAGCACAAATTACAGTAACTGAACAAGATCAAATCACGATCAGATGGGGCCATTAACACATAAAAGGACAATAAATCACCTGAAGCAGAAAATGCGCCAGCGGTAGATCTATTAAGGTTGTAAAGAACTTATGGAAAGAAAGGAAGTTTTTCTGCACATGATCATGTCAAGGATGTAAACACATAAGCTAGCAACGGGATATAGGAAGTATCATTAATAATTCACTTACTCACAAAAAACAATGATGATGATGTTGATGATGATGATAATAATACTTGTTATACGTTTAGGCACGTTTAAGGTTTAGAAAATAAGATCAGTTTTCCAGCCTTATTATGTTTTTTTATATTTAATAATAAAATTTATAAAAATTGCCGCTTTTCATGAAAATACTTTAATTAACTATTTACACAAAGGGATGCATTTTTAATTTACGTATTTTCTATTCACTTAATAAATAAGCTTGAAAACGAGATAGGTTTGTATGAAGCGCCGTTTCGGAAAAAAATGATTACGTAAGCGTAAATAACAAAATTTTTGTGCATATATTAAATAATTTACTACTTATAACTTTTTTTCTATAAAAGTCAAAAAATCACTAAAAACCATATACCTAAAATAAAACCTTTAAACAAACTTTAAAAAATAATACCTGAAAATTAAACTTTTAAAAATAATGCTTATAAAACTATTAAAAATTAAACTTTAAAGGCTTAAGGAAAAACTTCTAAAAATTAAACTTTTACAAATCGCGTTTCATTTTTGTACTCCAAATGAAACAGAGATGGCGTTCCAAACTGATTTGTGCACCACAGCTAAAACAAAAACTGAAGCCTGCGAGTGCCGTAACAACCTAGMCCGCCCGTGTGATTGAAACCAGGCCCTCTGGAGAGCACCCCCTCCCCCTTTCCCATTCACTTAACAAAGCCACCACTGGTGCAAGTTTCCACGACGACGTATGCATCTATCGTGAATATGCAGCTTAAAGAACTTGTGAGCATCCTCTGGTACAAATCATGCAGCCCTCCTCTGGTGACGTAACGACTTGGACCCTTTGCCTGATTCACGTTAAGGACATGTAACACACCCCGTCCATCTATCACATATCAGTTGATAGGCAAATTTTAAAACATGGAGGCGGGCATTATATGGAAGCTTCTAGCTGCAAGTTTTAAACTTAAATATTTTTTAGCTGCAGATTATGAACTTGCAATTTTTGTTAGCTACAACTCATCATGTCAGTGCTTTCGTAGTATTAACTTGTTATTAGCAAGCATCATTAAATATTTTGCAATAATCGAACGTTTCTTTTATCGTTATCTAAAAGCTATACTGTTTTTAATAAGCAACACCATAGTTGATGGCGCAGATGCAGCTCTGGTTCTGTTTCACAGATTGCTTCCTATTCGGTTTTTATTTTAGCCGCGGTGCAGATATCATTTTCGAACGCCATCTCTGTATCATTAAGAGTAAAAAATGGAACGTGATTTTAAAAGTTTAATTTTAAGAGTTCTATTTTATTAAGTTTTATTTTTAAAAGTTTTATTTTAAATAATAGTTTAAATAGCTATGTTACGACCTTTTTATAAAACAACAATTATAAAAAATATTTTTACAGAAAATTTTATAAATAGTAAAATAAGTGCACAAATTTTTTTTATAAGTTCAGTGTTTAAATAGAAATGAACCTGATTTCAAATAATTTAAATTAACACCCTTGTTTTTGGTAAACGTGTATTTTTTACGCAATGTTACATACAAAAAATATCTTATATCACAACACGTTTTCCCAGGTTCCTTAGAGCTTACTATGCAAGTTTCCATTGTAGGTTAACAGTAACGCTTGAAAGTATTAAACGCACAGGAGTTTTCAGTTTTGTTACAATGTAATAGCAGTGTTACTTTTACAGCTTACGATAGGAAGAAATGATCTATAAATTTTGGATATATTCAAAAGAATAATAAAACATTCAATGGCGATGCTCTTTTAGAAGTCAATCATCTGTAAAAGCCTGCAGCAATAAAATCAATTCGCTTCAAAGTTTAAACACAATACAGTATGCTGCTGTTTCGGGTAGTTAGAGTAATAAATTTTTGCGCGGCCAAGCTTATTTTTTTTCACTTACCAGGTTTGTTTCTACGACTCCTAAGGCTAATAAAGCTGTAATTTACTTACCGTTCTAGAACGGCAAGTACATAACCCATTGAATGCATATTTTTGACATCGAAAGAAGGAATTTTTATGTGGTCTTTGCCCTCAACCGAAAGTCATCATTATAATACTTATCAGACTTTGTCAAGTGGATAACGATGCCACCAGTAAAAAAAAAATAATGTTTTAGAGTATTATTTTTAGCTTTAAATGTTTTCTTGGCAATTTGCATTTTGCTCACTACATCATGGGGCTCGCAAGAAGTGGGGGCTATGGCAGAGGATGCGTTTTACCATTTGTTGGACATCTATTAAGCTCACGCTAAGGCTTTGTTTACGTTTTGTGAGGTTATATTTTTATTTTTCTTTGTATCTTCAGAAAATTTGTATTGTGCAATTGGAGCAAGCGTACGTAAAGGGATCGTAAGCGTAGCGAAAACCTATATAAACAATTTGGACTACATAAGGTCTGAAGTTGTTAAAACTAGACGGTGGTTAATATTATTATATATTTGAAATACCAAATGCCTAAACGTACATACACACATACCTGTTGATATACAGTATACACGTACTTTATTTTTAAGGTACTACAACTCTGGAACACTTACCCGAACAGCAACATCACATAATCTGCACCAAACACGAGCAGCGGACCCATGACGTCACATATTTAAATTTCAAACTGCTATTTTTAAGAATTAACTGAGCAATTTGGAAAAAATAAAAAATGGTTTATCATACGCGGATTCATATTCTACTTAAAAAAATATTTTTGAGAAAGTCCACACAAGTTGAATTAAATGAAATATAAAATTTTAAACTTATTTATTGATATAGAATTTAAAAGTGCACTTAAAACAATTATTTACAAAATTTGAAGAATACATGTATTTTCGAGTTATATGTCAGTTATATTAAGTTAAACCAGTTATCGAATCTCGTGCAGCTGAAGCTTCAGTAGCAAACAATGACAGCGCATGATTCAGAAATCTTGCATGCATGAAGTTTTGTCATTACCGTGAAGATTTTTTTTTGCATACTGCAGTTTCTTTTGAATGGAATTTTTGACGTAGCTTTCGGTGACGTTGGAGGATTTTTATTCCCTTATACCTTTTTAACTAGAACACATCCACACCAATCACACGCTAGAAGGGTGGCTGAAGTACGGCGAAACAAATGACCTGTTTAATTTGTAGGATTTCGTAAATATTCGGTTATCTTTGACGGTCAGTTTTCATCTCTTCTTGTCACAATTTGTAGTAAATTCAAAAATACATACAAGATTTGCGAGTGATCGAAAGTTAATATAATTGCAGTAAATTCGAAATAATTTATGTTTACGTTCCCCCTATTTGTAACGGTAAATAGGTATTCGCTAAATATTTATTTTTGCGGAATTTCAACAACAGTAAATGTAAATTGATCGCCAATACCTTGAATTCTCGTATTGTAGAATAATGCTTCCCTTCTAGATACTCCTAATATCATTGCTATACCTAAAATATAACAAGTTCATATTTCATATGTTCATATTTTAATTACATGTAAGATGTAAGGTACCTAAATTTACTTTAAGAATTAAATATTGCACCAGCCTTTTTTTGTTTATAACCAACATTTTTCCGTCGATGTTAAAAATTTGGAAATATCGAGCGATTCATGAACAACAATTGTGCCTTTTAACATCAAATACTCTGGCCTTTTTAATTTTTCGCTTCACTTGGCCAAGTACGCCACCATAACTTCCTTACTAAGGTGTTGGTGGGACATTTTTTACTCCCAGGAGTCTCTATGGCGCTAACGTTTTCCTTACTATTAAAATTAAACTCTTACCAACAAAAGTATGCACTTTTAATCTTAGGAGCTAAGGTTGTTGGATTAAAAGTGTTGATTTAAATTAAAAATTGGTAATTTAGAAAAGCTTATTCAACAACATTTACAATAATTATTATTGTCTATACACTCTGATACTAAATACACAGTTACCCATTATACCTACTTTGTTTTATTATCCCAATGTGGTATAGATAATTTCGTTGAAATTAGTACTAAATAGGGGATTTCATTTGGAGAAAAAATAGCATGTTTCATTCCGATTAAAAGTGAGTTTTTTGTCTCGCAATTTTGTATCCGCTCACCAAAAAAACTAACACTTTTAATCATAATAAAACAATATAATTACAGTTTTGTTTCACTATACTCCTTTGATTTGTCGGGTTTTGGTGTGGAACGAGCAACACTCCACCCTTCTATATCTGAATCTAAAAACGAATCGCTCATTTTACACATTTTGCTTACTTAAATTCTTGCAAATGCAACAACGCGTCGTAAAATTTGAGAACTACCAGTTGTTAATAAATAAAACTATAGCTACTGGTTTTAGAATTGTCAATTTCGATAATTATTAAAAAATCTGCTTCGCAGACTTAAAAATATCATTTTTGACATCACATAAAAATAGATATGAATAACTTCGCTGCCTTTTGAGATCGTGCAAAAAAATATCACATGCGTAAGGGTTGTACCATTCGAAGACAAATTACCTTAGCCGTTCTTAATCTTTTATATTATTATGTGAAAATCATACGTAATCAATAATCAATAGTCTAGATTCCTATTATTCCGAGCTTTAAATGCAAGCTTCCGTTTTCGCAAAAGAAACCTAATCAGATATTGCAGTACTTACAAAGAGAATCAGGTCGTAAACAGCCTGGTATGTTTACATGCAAATTTCATGCTGATATCTATCATTTGCGTAGCACACAATCACTGCACTTTGAACCTCTATACATACTCGTGCAATAGTAAATAGCGTGAATGTGGCTTTTATCTGAAAACACACCACGTAACAGCGGCCTTATCTTTTGGAGTACCGGTAACATTATTGTCTATTGGCTGCTATACGCTGCTTTCTGCTCACAAAAAAAAATCCAAAAAAGAAAACGATCTACCGTTGTCAATTTGAAGACAAGTTCCTTGGGTAGCATCAAAGTGGTGGAATTAGAAAATTAACTGTCCAAGTAACATACATCAGCGCGAACAAGCGATGCGGAACTCATTTCAGATATTTCAGATAGATATTTCGTATTGCTCCAGGGACAAGCGATACTATTCGCAATGAGTAAAAGTTAATAATAACGTGCGATATAATATTACACTCTAGTGTGGTTACCATGGTTATTACTGGAAGCACGGTTAACATAATAATAATAATAATAATAATACTGCAGAAGGATCACATAATATTAAGATTAATAATACTTTTTATATTTGGGGCTATTCGACCTTTTTATTCTATTAAGAGCACTCTTTTCTTCAACGTCAAGCTTTCGATCTTTAATTTAGATCTTCATCAGGACTACTACAATATAATACAAGACAATTTCTTTAAGAGGGGCATTTAATTAAAGCGATCGGGCAGAAATGTAAACTATGCAACCCATATTACCAGCGGGACATGGGACGTAAGAGGGTAGCCGATAGGTTGAAATCACGCAAAGATTGTACGAGCAACAGACGGGCTAAACTAATATTCGCAAAATTGCTGACTGTAGTAGGGTGTGCATACAAAAGTAAGCATGATATTAGTAACTTACTATAATATTATACCAGGTTATTCAAAATATGGAATAACCCATTTATTTCTGTAAATATGAACTATATAACATTTCATTCTAACTGCATGTCGACTATGATTTCTGGAGGAACTTTTATAATAATTTTCCTTCCGCCTCCCCATTACTTCAGCAGACAGTAAATTAATGTGAAAGAGCTTTTAATATTAAACTTGTCACGTGTAATTAGACATACAATCTTAGAAATCCAGTCATATCGGAATAGATCGTATACTGCTCGATCATTCCCGACAGGTTTGTATCTTAGTTTCACTGTTCACTGGATACCACGCGACGGACCTGGTGGGGATGGGCATTGGAATTCCGCTCTCGTGACGGACTCGTGCGAAAGGGTTTGCGGTTTTAGATTTTTTGAATGCTTTTACTCATTTATCGTGCTCAAGTTTTTGGTAGTGTACAAAGAAATATGTAGTTACAACGTGGAGTTCGAATTTTTCGTTTATGTGTCTTAGTTTTCGAGAAATAGCTCGCCAAAAATACGCATTTTTAAGCAAAATATAAGAACAAATATTTACATTACCGTACCAAATTCAGAAAAAACTCGAACTCTACGTTGTAGCTACATCTTTTGTCATTGCTATGTCGAAATTTCACTTCGAAAAAGTTTCGAATAACCCGGTAAAATGTAAAACGGTAGGTGCTGAAAATGACCCGATTCGTTTTAGGTAAACGCCCCTCTTAAGTTACCTACTAATGATAAATGCAATGGTGTTTACTTACAGGCAATTTGAGATTATACAATGATAGTTGTTTTAACATTATTCTTCTATAATTATCGAAAATTGTATACGAAATTATAGGACGTACTGCTTCCTTTAAATTCAAATTTCAAAACCGCCATCCAATACTAACACACTGACAATATTACCAACTGTTAATTTTAAATAGTCACTAAAACAACATTTGTCATAAAGATTTTATTAAAAAAAATCGATTTTAATTTTGTATTTCATTTAAATAAGCAAGCAACTTTAAATTAAAAAAAATATTATCTATTTATGCAACATCTTTGATAAAAAGTATGTATACTTATATATTACTTAATTTTGAGTGTCCAATATTTTACTTATAGGATTTTTAACTTTATTTATATGATACATTTCCAAAAATAACCTTTTATTATAATTTTGCTCAATTTCCAAAATATTTACATTGTCCCAACAGATAGAATGGTTGTTATCTACAATATGTGTTGTTAGAGCACACCTGTCTCTTTTATTGTTAACATCACTCTTTTGTAAAGATATTCTGTTTTTCAACCATTTACACAAGAGTGATGTTAATAATAAAGAGACAGGTGTGCTCTAACAACACATATTATAGATAACAACCATTCTATCTGTTAAGACAAAAATATTTTGGAAATTAAGCGAAATTATAATAAAAGGTTATTTTTGGAAATGTATCATATAAATAAGTTTAATAATCCTATAAATAAAAAATCGGACACTCAAAATTTTAGTAATATATATATATATATATATATATATTAAAATTTAAAGTTGCTTGTTTATTTAAATGAAATACAAAATTAAGTGACTATTTAAAATTAACAGTCGGTGATACTGTCAGTGTGGCGGTATTGGTTGGCGGTTTTGAAATTTGAATTTAAATTTGACACTATATCTTATAATTTCGTATACAATTTTCAATAATTATAGAAGAATAATTTTAAAATAACTATCATTGTATAATCTAAAATTTCCAGTAAGTAAACACCATTGTATTTATCATTAGTAGGTAACTTAAAGAAATTGTCTTGTATTATATTGTAGTAGTCCTGATTAAGATCTAAACCAGGGATCGGCAACCTTTTTAATAACAAGTGCCGTTTTTTAGTTTAGTCGTAGTACAGCGGGCCGCAGTGGTCCAAGAAAATAAAATAACATAAAAATCATAGGGAACATTTTTCTGTTTTTTTTTTCAACAATGGCATATGTAAGTAATATTACTAGGGCTATGTTTGGATATAACTGTATACAAGTATATATTTTTATTCAAATGAAAAAAATAAAAATCACTAGTGTGACTTTTGCTGCTGGATAATTTAACCAACATCAGGCTTAAAACTTTGCCAGTAAGGTCGCCACCTCATGTTTTCCATGAAAGTATTAATATACATTTGATTTGATATGATTTCATGCGAATACATTGATATTCAGGACTCCGATCCCCAAATCACAATGGTTGACCAATATATATTTATCCCCATAAGAGAAAAATAAAGATTTGAAAAATTTTGATGCAAATCAAGTTTCCAGGTTGCCCGATTTGTGACAAGTAGCCCAGTCTGTCAACACAGAAATAGTACATGACGACTACATGTATGTATGTCTCGTACGTAGCCAGTACAGAAGCGTTGGAGTGGATTCAAATTGTCACAATTCTTTTACGTGCATTTATGTTCGAAAACGATATCTAACTATTGTAGCAGTCATTGATGCAATTTATTTGTTGGAAAACTGTATTTACTGATAATTTCGCGCGGGCCACTCAAAAGTTACCGTGGGCCACATGCGGCCCGGGGGACGCGGGTTGCCGACCCCTGATCTAAACTAAAGATCGCAAGTTTGACGTTGGAGCAAAGAGTGTTCTTAATTGAATAAAAAAGGTCGAATAGCCCCAAATATAAAAAGTAGTTCCAACTACGACCGCTACTATCTTGAATTATTAAGATTAATATACCGAGTGACAAATAAGGAGCACTGAGTTATTGCCTTTATGGTAAAATTGCTTATAAAATATTTTGTTTTTGTTATAGATATTATTTTTTTATCCTCAACTATTCATAAAAACTGTTTAATCCATTCATGTGATCTTTTATTTATTTCTGATATCATTTTGTACATTAAGTGTGTTAAGCAAAATGCCTAGAGCACGAATAGTTAGGCAATAGCACCAAGTAAGTGATTTTCATTCAAATTGTGGCGTTGATCGCAATGTCTCCACTATAATACTCATTTCTCAGATGTGTAATGGAGATGGATGATGAGTAACAAGAAGGGTTGCGAAAATCACGACACACTATACAGCCCGTAAAATCGTTGCTTCGAGCTTTAACGCTAGAAATCGATTCTCTGCCAGAATGAAGACCAAGACGAGGGCAGGGCTGTCAGTATGTGAATTGTTGTATCCTTTGGCTTGTTTTTTCTTACCGTCTCAGAGTAATGCCTACTTTGACTCCTCAGCATCGTCACTAAAGATTAAAATGCTGTTGAGATTCGGGAAGGTGAACAATGGGTAGTAGAATTAAACAACGTAATCTTCAGCGATAAATCGCGGTTCTGTTTGGATTCACAAGGGTGAGAAGACGTCGTGGAAAGAGGGCAGATGTTTTGGAACGCCATGTACACGTGTTAGAGTAACAATTTGGGAAACAATTGCCCTTGGGAGCAGATCACGCCGATATATAGGAAACTAATGAATTTAGGCATAACGTATGGTTAACAGAAAATTGAAAGGACCATCCAAATAAGTAATGATATACGGGGCATTCCATTAAAAAAATATAAGTTTAATTCCCCACAACTTTGTGGACGAACCTATTATATTCTAATTTATTACAGATAGGTGGATTTTTAAAAGCCTTACTTACACCTTTTATAAAAAACATTTTTGCTAACTCCTGTATCTTTTGAAATAATCGACCGTTCTGGTAATTTCTGCTAACCCTGTATATCATCAATCAACGTTTGGAGCATTCAATATTCAAATTGCTTTTCTTGATTTTAAGAGTAAAAAATAATTGTTTTTCATTATGATTTTTTGTATTTGTGTTTGGATTGAATTTATTTATTTTTCTTAAACAATGTATCTCGTATCCAAGATAACAACAACAAATAACGATAAAATAAAGAATAAAAATAATATCAATCCGCTCTGCAATTGTATACACGATCTTATGCAGTGCATTCATTATTTTATTTTTTTTTTAATCGCGTTCATTAAGAAATTGTGTACGGAGAGTCAGAAAAAGGATGTACAGTTAATAACTTGACAAATTATTTTTTGACCTTTTTTTGAGCCTTTATCATCAGCATTTTTATTGTAACCTGTAAAACTTGTTTCGCGCAACTTTATTAAAGACATCTGAAATTAAAAGGAAGAGAGCTTAATTTCTCGTGGAAATAACTTTTATTTGTGTTAAGATAAAAGAGGTAATGCTGTAAGAAATTTTAAAGGAGGTAAATACAACAAATTATATAATTAAAAATCCCCATGCAAATAAAAATCGAACAATCTCGGAATTTTCTAATTTTTGGGCTCTATTTCAAAAATCACCCTATATAATTCAACAACATCCAGGTTATAAAAAAGTTATTCAAGAATTTCATGGATATTTGTACGATTGGGTTTTCTTTAGAATTTTCTGTTGTGCAAATATTTTTAAGACATAAAATATTAGTTTTGTTATCCGCTAAACACAGATTTTCCAGAATACCCATGTTTTTTTTTATATTCCAATAACAAAACATTTCAATTTGCTGTAACCCTTGAACTTTCCGCTAAACCACATCTTTTTGAATTAAATTTCAACAGTTTCTCCCATTCATGTATCCATCTTCGTTCTTAACTTAAGCATACATAACGAAATTAATTAAGGCGGCAAACACGGCAAAAGCGTAGGTACTTAGCGTTAATGGCGGCAACCCGCTATGTGACAAAAGGGTCCTAGATTCGGGACACTCACGTTTTCGAGCATCCAGCCATACACACGAAACAGATTCGATTTCCTTAATCGACTGAGTGACACTTCCGCCTACCGCACGAGCTCATGCTCACGAACGGATCAACCGACTTGAGCTGTCTGCTAAGCACTGCTGATAACACCGAGACGTGCCACTTTTAATTGGACGTTGTCCGATTGCCGTGTGCGCAACAGGTGTTTAGGACAGGGGTGGATACGTGAGAACAACTTCACTTATAAATTTCAGCTCTTTTTTTGCAATAATTACCTCTACAAACCGCAAAAAGACAAGGTACTGCATTAATCCCAGAGAAGCTGTTGTCAAAATCGTCAGCATCACTGCTTTAATATACATTTCATCTGCCGTGGACCTACATTGTGTTTATAAATTCAGGATTGTCGACTAAAATAAAAATTGACGAGTTTTGGCAAAAAGCGCAGACCTTTCTAATCGAGTCGAGCAAAAATAAAGCCGTACCATCCTTTTCTGGAAGCCACCCTTCATGTAACTTCGTTGTTGAAAAAACTAGAAGCCTGCATTTTCAGTGACCAAGATTGGCTACTATTTGTGCCAGTCCAAGTTTTTTGATTTTGTCATTGACACACTCACTCATCTATCACCCAAATTCTTAAGCAGGTACTTCCAGAACACATAGAAAACTTAAAATTTTGCATTCAATTAGTGTTTGGCATATAAAGCAAGGCGCAGCTGAATAATCCCAAAATTAATCCCATTCTCTAAATTTTGTTTTGTTTGTATACGCAAAAGTCAGGGGGCTAAGTCTAAACAGTACACTGATGGACACCAGTTCTTCAGTATTTACATGTGGTTAAGCGTAGGTAGTATTTTCGACAGTGACAAGTCTAGGCGGGATAACATCTATTTAATGCCGATTTCAGTGGTGTCAGGGTTCAGGAGCCCGCAATTGCTGTATATAATTTACCTAGAGCACTTATGCGTCCAGACTTGTCAAAAATAGAGACTTTAAAAGATAGGCAGCTGACGCTCAAAGAAATATAACGCAGTTCTACTCGAAAAAAGTTCTGAGATCTCATTGTTAAAACCAAATTAGTTATTTTAGTTAGCTTATATGCAAGCATCCTTTTAACAATTTTATCCTGATACCGAGGGTGAATACTTTCAGCGTCCATAATATGAGATAATATATTTGAGGTTCTTCGTCTTTGACAAAGATTACAGGTGTAATCGAAACGTCAGACCAACAATTTTTTGTTAGTGGTTTACATCTACAGCGATCTTTCCGAGAAAATATTATCCTAACTTTATCCTGAATTGTTTCCTAATAATCAGTTACCTACAGCATTAATAGTGACCATATCAATAATTGAAAACTGAACCATTAGTGCTTGGTACTCCTAATTTATGCTATATGTTAACATGCCCAGATCGCTAATATTAGATAGACGTTATTATTAAAAAATGGGTTGTAATTAACGCCCGGTAATTTAATGCAGTATACAGATTAAAAAATACTAAATGCTTCGTAAAAAATAAAAAAATGCAGGATAAACAATAGAAAGCGCCTTGTATTCTTTATAAAATCGCAATATAAAATATCCTATTTGTACGCAAGTTCTGGTCAGTATTTCACTTAAATATGCACTATAAAATATATATTTGCTCGATAATTTACGGTCACTATTTGAATTAAGTTTAGCATTTTACAGCATTTCATTAGAAAAAAATATAAATGCTCGATAAGTCATGTTGCACTGTTAAATCAATGTTGCTTATTATAATAATTTTTATTTGCCTTATATCGCAATCACAATATGAACAACCACTTGTCGCGTTTTATTTCCCCAACGCTAATTCCAAGACTGGACGCATAGGCGACCAGCCAAATCTAAAAGAGCTCTTTTTAGTTCAATAAGTAAGCTGGATAGGTAATATTGGCGACTGATGTGTATGTTGTTGCATATGCCGTTTTTATTTCAGATTGAGGTTTTGTTAGTGTAATTATCAAACAATATTTAAAGTTCTTTGCTGCGAGTACATTTTGTTTTCCAATTATGTAAACCAGTTTACCAAAAATGTGTATGTTAGTCAATTTAAATATTTATTTTGTTTCACTTTGTATCATTATTAATGACAATATGTTAATGTGCAGCTACTGCTTAATAGTTGATGGAGATGCCATTTTTATTGAAGGCAAGTACCTACTGTTCACCATCAATTTTCCATTTAAACATTTACCGAGCATTTTATAATATTTTACCGAAAATTAATAATTGAGGAAGCATTCGAATCTGGTACGTGAGCATTTCCCTTTAATCGAACATCCATCATTTATTTAACGAATATTTTTAATTACATAATTCAGGAAACATTTGAGTTTTGTTACTGCCACATTCGTTTACATTTATCTAATGCCTATTATATTCCATCTAATATTTATTATTTTAACATGGATGTAAAATTTATACCGAACATTTATTTACATTTACCGAGCGTCTATGATGTTTATCGAGTATTTGTTATTTTAACATGCGTCAAAATTTTATATCGAGCATTTATTACATTTATCGAGCATCTATTATAGTCATCGAGTATTTATTATTTTAACCTGCGTGAATACTTTATATCGAGCATTGATTAGGATTTATCGAGAGACTACTATTTCTATCGAATATTTAGTTTTTTGTCATGCATTTGGATAAAATTAACTGGAAAATGCAATATGCGCTGTAAATAAAATATCGATCATTTAATTTGTTCACTTAAAAATTATATTAAAGCGACCGTAAAAGCACAGTGTGACCATACGTGCGGCGGACTGCATGTTTTCTCCAAATTGGATTACAAGCAAGTGTAAGCCCCTCTTTGGAGAGCATGGTCGGCGAACGAAAAAAGATAGGGGCTGGCGGTTTTCACTGTTGCATTCTGGATACCCTGACGCGTTTGTTACCGGGAATCCAGTTACTCTGGATCGATTTTTTAACGTCAATTAAAAATAAAAACATATTTTTATGCTCAAACTGCAAGGTCGGATTTCTGGAGCAAATTGCGTAGCTTACCCACAAATGTGTATAAAAATCGAGCTATCGAGTTGATAACGTTTGCAAGTCCGGTATAACGGATTTTAGTTTTTCCAATTTTCTTTGTTATTTAAACTATCGAGATGAAACGTCTTTCTGTATAGCATTTTAAAATTTGAAATTTAACAAATGATTTGCTCGAATTTGGCCCTCTCTAATATTTCCCTTTAAAGATTAAAAGTACTTCAAAAACTGTCTATATTTTTAAAATGGTATGTAAATTCAACCTTCAATTTTAGTTGTGTCAATTTTGAAATTTTAACCGGCTTTCCCGGCATATTTTCTAAACGATTAGAGGAAAATCAGAAAATATAAATTTTTAATTGGCCGTGACCACGGCTCTCCATAGATTGCAATACACTTCTTTGCAAACAATTTTAGAGGAAACATGCCGGGACCAATAGAAAATTTGACCACCCTATGGCCAGACTGTGCTTATATAAGAGTCACTGTATAAAAAATTGGATAGCCATCTGTTAGCTATGAATTAACTAAAGTCCCTAGATAGATAAAGTACCGCCATGTTGGGTCCCAAACTCCTCGCCAAATTTGAATCGATTGTGTAAAACAATTATTTAGTTTTTTCCTGTATTTTGCGTCAGTTTGGGATTAAATAAAGAAAAAATTCAATTTAAAAACCTTACATGTTATATGTATATTAAATACTATAAATATTATTTTAGGGTTGCAATAGTCGTATTTTTAAGAACCTACCATTTAGTTAGCTTTGGAGATTTATTGTTATTTATAATGCGTTATTGATTATTTATAAGGAATATACTTATTATTTTTTGATCAAATTCAAAGATGATAGCTTTGATTTCATTTACAGTGTTAAGAATAGCAATATAATCTTTACAACTGCTGTTGTTATCTGTAAGACCAATCCATTAAAAAAGTACTGATCAAGAATGATATATTTTTTATAAAACATTCACTATTTTTAACATTTGTGTGAAAAGTTTATGATTACAATAATTAACTGTGCATATAAAATGCACCTAATTCGACATACTAACTATACCATTTGATCATACGTATGTTACTAGTAAAATTTTAGGCCAGTGTCTCACTGAACACTTCTACTACATCTATTTATTGAAAATTTTGGTAGCACCATTTTTTCACTGGAAGATAAATTCTACACTTTACATAATACTCTAACACCTTATTAAATCGTCTTAACGATTGGTACTCAGTTGAGGATCATGTTTCTATAATAACATATTTGTAAACGAAATTTCCCGTAAGGTCTTTCGTAAATTGTCAATCAGCTGCTCTGTTTGTTTGGAACGTCCACCTCGGTTGAAATGGCTAAATATTTGAATCGTCATCAATTTCCGTGATTCTGTATTGTATGCATGTGATTCTTGCAGAACTCGTAAGTTGTGAATCCACACTCATACCGCTACTTGCCATATTGCATTTCATTTGTAAGTCTGACATCATTCCATTTTAGCAACTTCCATACACCTTAGTATTCTCTCAAACCTGATTTGTAGAAAATGACCCTGCAATTTGTTACACTCTATAAAGTCATATGATAATTTTGTGTTTTTGTGAAATATCGGTACCAGCACATTTTTCAATTTTTCTTGAGAGAGCATCTTTTACCCACCGGCAGTTATCCATATTATTGTACATCTAAACTATATTCATTAGTACCTCAAAGTCCAAAAATATGCAAAATGAAGATTTTTTTCTCTGGGGCAACTTAGTATCCTCACTTCTTCCTAGCGAATATTGGTTCCTATTACAAGTACGGCACGCAACAAGAAGGCATTGTATATTTGCCTACAAATTTTAAATTTAAGAAATGGTATCTTACTATCAGCATCTTCATTACTGTTAAATCGCTCTATTCCACAAAGAAAACTTTCAGGTCTGTTGTCACTTGTTGACATTTAAACTATCCCCCGTATTGGGTCCCAAAAAAGTATTTCTCCTCTCTAAACTGGCGGTACTTTATCTATCTAGAGACTTTAGATATAACTAAGGCCACTTCATATATAAGGGCTGCCAACTCTAGTCTCGGATCAGGGAATACAAAAGACTGGATAATCCTTTTCCCTATGGTGCAAGCGAGAGATGGGATAGCAAGTATTGCTGGATTTCACCTTCACCTAGCAACCATCGTTGTCAAATCCGGCAGTTACAGAGATAGAATTATAAGAAACAATGTGTCCCTACCATTCAAGATATAGTAACCTTAGAATTAACATGATGGCAAAGCTACCGACATTCGATAAAATGCATGTATGTGCTATGCTGTCTACATCCTAACCAACTACAGGTAGATCTGTTTTCGTCAGTGTAATTTGGGTATAATCCAGACAGTATGGCACAAAACTAGTTTTGCTTATACATCATGTATATCAAAGGCATGCTACGACATTAGTAAAAATTAGATGGCAATGCCATCTGTCAGCTTATAAACTGACAGGATATCAAAGCCACCTAACTGCCATAATGGGAATTTCTTCCTAACCCCACAAAAACCGGCATTCAATGAAATGCATGTCTGTGCTATGCTGTATGCACCGCAACCAACTACATATAGATCTATTTCGCTAACATTATAGCTCATCAGTGTAGTTTAGGTCTCGTGCAGATAGCATGGGATAAAACTGGTCTTGCCTATATACCAAAGTACATATGTATGTCGGTTCTTGCCCGTCAGCTAAAAGTGCAGCCCTGCTGTTAGGTTGACAGGTGCATGCCAACTTGTCAGATAACAAGTCACCTTCTTTAAGAAATAGTAGCCATTAAGGCAGCTATGTGCGTTGTCGTCGTGTCAGTTCATTGCTGACGGATGGCATTGCCATTTACTTTTCTACTAAAATTCCTTATACGGTTTGTTATAGGCAGGCCTTAATGTAGCAAAGAAATAAATTGGAACAAAAAGTAGTTATAGGTACACTTTCAAAAGATCTTTTTATCAACTTTCTTGGTGCGTATTCGCGGATTTTGAATACCCATCACTCTGTGTTGCATAACCACTTTATGAAATTGACTTCTCGTCGCGACTCTCGTGCTGCGTCATTATCAGGAATTTAAATTTCCATATCCCGAAAAATCAATTTCCATAATACACGCTGTGAAATGTCAAGCCAATAACATAAAACGTTGCCGGCCAATTTCAGTAATTACCTTTAATTAAAAGCAGATTGTATCTGTATTTGGATTGGGAAATTTTGTCTCTGGTGTATACTTTCCGGAGATCATTAAACGATAGCACTTGGCACAGAATCACTTTTTGAGATAGATTAAACGCGGCTAAGAAGGAAATGCCTTTACGCCAGAACCAGAGGAATTTATGCAAAATTGTTTACTTCAATTAAGATTAACTCACTTTTCAGCCGCCTAAATTAATTAAGTTTCTTATTGGTTTGAAGTTTTGCGATTATTCTGTGTCTTCCATTATTTTTCGTATTATTTTATATAAAGGACTATTTCTCACAGTTCATCTTTTGTACTTTCGAAATTGATTATAAGAGCAACTTACCTGCAATAGCTACTTTCATGATTTATAAACACAAAAATACGCGTAAGATATTTACAAACATAACTAAATCATTTGAACACACAATAAGGGCTACAGGTATATAAATGATACACTATAATACATGGAAAATTCTGTAGTTATGTAACTAAAATTCGGTTGCAGTTCTTGAACCATATTTATCAATAAATCGACGTTGAAGTTACTAATGCAATTTTTTATACAGAATATATTAGCGTAGGACATAATTTTTTAATTCTTCAAAATTAAAAATGTAAGTATGTAGTATTATCTCAAACGCTATCCTTTATTATATAGAAGTTAAATGTCGCATACGCTGTATTGCTGCACATTGCCACGTCACAATATCTATAATCCTTTCTTATATTGGTCGACGAATTTTCGCTTATACCTGCTTAAAGTAACAAAAAACTAAAACTGACAGGAAGGAGTGTTTTGCATCTTTATGCACATATAAATGGGGACGGAAATGGCCATATTCATACTCCATTATTGTCATGAGCTTTAGACGTCAGTATTATATCAAAAAGGTCCAACACATACAAAATGGTTAATTGTGGTTGTTCCTTGACATCAATAAATAAAAACTCAGGAGTAACATTTCATATCTAAGTGTTGTTAATACTAACTTTCCCAAACACTTTTTAAGGTTATTTTTTTATAATTTTTTGGCCCTGCCTATTTGGCAATTAGCCAGCTCATCAGTTTTTAATATTGATTATTGATAAATTATGTACATATATTTTTACATTATAAAGGGACATTCACAACATTCGAACCCGCAGCCTACCTGGCCATAGGCAGTCGCGCTTCCGCGCTACCCACTAGACCAGCTAGGCCGGCTTTTTAAGGTTATAAAGCAACATCGCGTAGTATGCATAGGCGCAATTGACACGGATCTGGCTTTTCTAGCTAAAACATGCACCTTATAACGTACCCACCTAGATAACTAACTTCGTTTTCACAGCTATACTCTGATTGACTTTGATAATTCTTCTTTAATTTCAGGTATCGTAAATATATCTTATACAATAATTCATTATCTAAAACATATTGCCTTACGCTACTGCCAAAGCGGAAACAGTAGTCGGCCATATGCACGCTCCATTTTGGTCCCACGAATCGAATCATATGCTCATTTCTGTCAGTTTTATATTTCAAAGGGTATACTCGATAACGGTATGACGTCAGTATGTTTCTAAAAGGCGGCCATCTTGCAGAAGCAACTTTTTGTTTAAATAGTTTGAAGGCTGTTGTTGCCGTATTAACGAAGTACTGTAATCTTGTGAAAATGGTAATTTGTGGCGTTGTTGGTTCGGTAACACTCCGAAAGGATGGAATTGCCATAAATTTATATGGTTTGCCGTCTGTGGTTCAAAATCAGTGCGACAAAACCAGGATCCTTCCACGAGAAAACGCACAACTTAGCTATCGCAAATAAATCAGTCTGAACAGTTTAAATTATTAAACGATAAATATGAAAATCTGTAACAATTTTTTCTGGTAAATGGTAACAGCTAATATATAAAGGCTAGCTTTGAAGTTGATAAAGTTAGTCAACAAATTCCCGAACCTCACTTATCTGCACCACATAAAGCTACTTTAGTCTTATACCTATCCGCATCAACAACACAAACAGTAATCGCGAACAATTAGTTGAAATGTAGCCAGGTTCACAAAACAAGTTGAATCTATGGTTTATTAATACTACACGTGTGGTTTCTACAATATGGCCGCATTTCGCAGCAGTTTGCGTACCATTCGCTAGATGGCGCTCTTACCGATACGAGCTATAGCAACGTAATTATTTACACCTTGCTTGGACCCATCGCAGCACGTGGCGTCAGAGCCCGTTTTAAAAGCGTGGCTTTAATTCATATTTTTAATTAATGTTTTTAGCTTACTTAGGGACTGAATTTTTTTCTTGAATGTATCTCCAAGTTTGATGCTCTTTCGAGGGAGCAATTTTCTGAAAACTGCATAATTTTTTAATTTCAACAGTAGTTACATAATTCGTGTCAACTGATAAGTAGCTATTTATTGGGGTAACAGTAGTAGTAGTAATGTATTGAAAAAGTATTGCCAGGCAATTATTATTATATTTGATTATAAATTATATTATTATATATTAAATATTCTGCTTGAATAGAAATGTATGAAAGTTTTTAGATCAATATTGGTTTTGAATGCTATTTAAGTTTGTATAAGACGGATCGGAGTATTATACACCGTTTTAGTTTTTATGTATTTTAGAATTATATAAATATTCCTGGTTTGAGTGAGATAATGAATATTATTTCACTTAGATTTTATTTTTTACGACGACTAATGTTAGTTCTGAATGCCGTCCAGATTCGTATAAGACTGGTCGGAATAGTATCACTTTTTAGTGTTTTTGTTAGTTTTTATGTTGTATGAATACTCTACGTTTTATTATGTAGCTGTTTCTGTTATATCTATCTTTGCACTTCTAAAATAATATTTTAATAATAAACTTGTTTTCACAGCAATTTCTCTTATTAGTGAATTAAATTAAGTTGGTCAATAGCTGGATATCCAAAAGTATTCATCCTTTAGGGGTTCCACTGGATGCTATGCTAATCTATGTTATATGGATGTTGGTTTGGATATCTGCAGGATATCTATTGCGGACATGGATACGGGACGGACATTAAGATATCTATAAGACATGTTATAGATATCTGCCTATATCGATCTAATGGATGTCATGGATATCCATGAAGTCCATCATAACCTACCTTGTAATATAAAACCATCCAAACCAAGCATAACGTGTTCAAAAGTTAACATGAAAGGGGGAGCTGATTTTAGGCACGCACTACCTATATTGCAAACACTGCCAAATGAACAGTTTGAGCATGTGCTTAGTTGAGGTTATGTGCTGGCAATAAATTCGTAGACAGAAACCACTATGCAGCTTCAACAATTTTCAAAAAAACGGAGAAAATTTGTCGGGTAGTTTTATTAAATAAAAAGGAAAATGCATTCTACACTCAAATGAAGTGTTCAAAATTAGTACCTACCCATTACAACGTGACAGTATGCAAGCTGAGCAATGAATGCTTTCTGCGGGTTGTCTTTCATCTTGAAATAGCCTCGTAAAAAATCTAATGGTGTTAGATCTGTTAACCTCGTAGGTCATTCGATAGACTCTCTCCTTCTAATTCATCGATTTGAAAAGGTTTCATTTAAGTAATTGATGATGTAACTGATGAACTGAAGGAACTCAAGGTGGTTGCCAGTCAATGTTTGTTCAAATTCATAGGGACTCAAAACTCGTCCCTCATTAATACCACTCCACATATTGTTTTTTGAAGATAGTATTGATGTGCTTTTATCTTTCAGGGTGAATTTTCCGCAGCACAATACCGATAACTTTGCCTATTTACTTCACTATTCAGAAAGAAAGTTGTTTCTTCGGCAAACAATATGCTTTCCATAAAATCCGCATTCGCGTTGCAGAAATTTGTTCACAAAACTTCAGTTCTGTCTAAATCAGCTTCTGAAAATTCGTGTATGAACTAGGCTAACTTTGTATGGGTGGTATTATTTTATGGGGTCTATAGCCTCTGGCATTTGTGCAGCCGAGACTACTTCCGATAGCGTAATCTGGAGATTTCTTGTATTGAGAACAACATATTTAGTTGGTCCCGTTAGGGTTTACGAGGACGTTCTGATTTAAGTAAATCTCGAACGTGCCCAAAGTTCCTAAATTGTGCCTGAATCCTAATGACCATAACTTGCGAAATTGGAGAACAATCGGGATGAGTTTGATTAAAACAGCTGAGATTCATTTTACTACATACGCATCCTACCTCCACAACCAATCAACATAATATTTTAATTTTTATCCAGCTCACTTAACTTCATCATTTTTCGATTTAGGTCGGACTCAAAATTCAAAATGATTCAATTGTAACGAAATTTGGTGTGCACGTGCGCTCTAATAAGGAGATGACATCCTGTAAACAATTATATTTTTGAATTATAGTTTTTAAGTTATTTGAATAAAAGACTATTTTTGTACGATTTAGGTAATTTTATTTTTTGCATGCAGAATGATTCAAATGATCTTAACAAATTACCAGTCGTTTAAGTACGCGGTAGTATTTACTGCAAAGCGTGTCAATATAGAAACTTGACATTATTGGCCAAAAATAGAGCCTCTGTCGGCTTTATACGCCACTCCTACAGCCTACAGCTGACAGCTAGAAGCCGCTAGTTAGTATACTAGTAGCACTTAAGACGGTTAAAAGAGGAGATAAATCTGCGTGTATGACTGTATATCTGTAGAATGATGTAGGAAGTAATGTACTTGAGCATTCACTGTATTACTAAGCTGACTTATTAATAATTATTAGACGGGTAAAATATAAGGCTTATAATGAGTATGTAGTGTAGATTTCTATGCATGCAATGGTTACGTCCTCCATTAACCAACTAACGGTAGAAACTTCGATAAAGCTGTTTGTTTGATAACGCCATTTATCACCCTTGCAGTAAAGTACTGACGGCTAAGGGCTGGCCTTAAAACGCTAATAACTCACCAACTTCCGCAGATTTTCTCAAAAACTATTCTTGTATAGCATACATCAAAAGTTGCTAAACTATACGCAGAAAAATTAGATCTCTCCAAATCAGCAATAAGAAATATTAGAAGAGTCTCGTCTCGGCGAATTTTAAAATAAAGCCTTGTATCAGTTTTATTGAATCACTTTATCACTTTACGAAAACATTGTATAGGATAACATTGTCTAGATCATCTCAAATGACTGTTCAGTTACAGAATAAAATGCTTAAAAGACGGTGTAGTAATTAAAATGAACTAAGATATTTTGTTCTTGATATCTATACTCCGCTGTCTTCAATCAATTTTTCAACTTGAGAAGTCCATTCCACATGGTCATGTTGCAGTGCGCTCGGCAATTATATCAACCCTTAATTGACGATATTGTGCAGGAAATAATTAAGACAACTAGGGTTTACTGCCTCTCTGTTCTATGGCTTAATTAATCAATATGGAATTAACCGTGTGCCTGACGAGCATACAGAAAGTAACCAGTTATTTTCAACGAGCGATAAAACAAAGGAGATGCGCACAATTCGGCAACTAAATGGAGTGCCAGATTTTAATATACCTGGTTAGAGATGCGCACGAAAGCAAGTCAAGCAATAAACTTTTTTGTACTACACAGCTCTTACTTCACTTAAGCGCGAGAAAGCTGTAAAGACTGTAAATCTTCGAGAAATGATGAACGGCCGACTTGAGTGCCTCAGTTTCTGAAAGTTGCAGCATGTTTCATAGAGAGGAAGTAAAAGGGGTTAGGTTATTCACCTCGTGTCAAGAACTAAAAGCTTCAACTTTTTCTAGAACACAGGAAAACTCATCAAAAAAATTAATACCTAAACTTGTTCTCTGCATCAGCGTCTGAGCTCTTAGTTGCTTTATGAAATATTAAAAGGTGCAAGATACAACTATAAAACAAACCAGTTGGTTTGAAATCCTTATTGTCTCGCAGACGTATTTTATCACAGTACATGTAGGACACATCTATTAAATTAGTTTTTCTGGGATCATGCCCAGCAATCCTGTTTTTAAGGATTTGCAACCGCTAAGCATTTTACTGGACATGACTAAGGTTTTTGTAAATACGAGTACCAAACACAAGGTAATACTCATCAATCAGTCTAGTTCTCGTTTAARTTTCATCTGCACTACAACTTTGTTATACAGGGTGATTCAGGTGGAAGCGACAATATTTTGGGAAATTATAGTATTCTCAATTCTGAACAAAAAAAAACTGGTATCGATTTATACCCTAAAGCGCTCCGTTTCAGAGATAGAACCCTTAGAAGTTGTAATTAAACAACCACTTTTTCTTAAATATCTAAGCAATCTAGAAACATTCAAATTTGAAATTCCGGAAATCATCTTAGCTATAGAAGGGCCTGATCTCAGACACATTTTCATTTTCTTACATTCACTGAGGGGTAGAAAACTTAAGAGTAGATACCCATTTCTTCTCAATAACTTTTCATCCCTTAGTGGTTTCGCGGATCTGACCTAGTTTTCTATCTATCATTTTTTTGCACAAAAAAAGTTACTCTTTCTGTATGTCGATAAGATTAACCGTTTTCGAGATAAACGACATTTTATTCGAACATGCTTTAATAGAAATGGGATATTCGAATCACATCAGCAAGGCTATGACAAATGAAACAAACGATATTACCGTAACAATTAAGTAAAATTTTCTGAATATACCGATATGGTATTTGTGTATGGTACGGACCGAAAAATGCTTTCCCATATTCTTTAGAAGCAGCTGATGCACTCCCCTGGCAAAAACCATACACAAATACCATATTGGCATATTCAGCATGTGTAAAACACTAGGTATGATTGACTGTAAACTGGAATCTTAATAAATTTTACTTAATTGTGACAGTAATAATATCGTTAGTTTCATTTCTCATAGTCTTGCTTATGTTTCCGAAATCATAATACACCAACTGTATATCTGGACGAAACTTACCTGCATAGTGGACACATTTCGTCGAAAAACTGGACGGATGATTCAACAAAACGGTTATTTGCAAATATGTCCAAAGGTCAGAGGCTTATAATCATACACGCAGGATGGGAAAAGGGGGTTCTTACCTGGATGGCTATTAATGTTCAAGTCGGGAACAAAAAGTGGTGATTACCATTCAGAAATGAATTCTGCTAATTACGGAAAGTGGCTGGAAAACATGTTAATCCCCAATTTGTCAAGGAATTCGGTTATTGTTATTGATAATGCGCCGTACCATAATGTGCAAACCAATCCAGCACCGTCGTCGAATCCCAAGAAAGCAGATATGGTGCGATGGCTTACGGATCGTAACATTAATTTCGATCCAAACAGTTTGAAATCAAAACTGTACGAAATTATTAAAAATAACAAAAAGCGACATGTAACTTACAAGTTTGGCAACTTGTTACGAAGTCATGGACGTACCGTTTTACGCTTACCACCCTTTCACCCGTATTTGAATCCCACCGAGTTAATTTGGGCCACAGTAAAACACAACGCCGGTGCAATAAATGTCATGTTCAAATTAGATGACTCAAGGATAATGTAGGAAATATAGGAAAGATAATTATTGCCTGGAATCATTTATAAATGAGTATGTATGATATTTGATTGGGTTCATTACATAATATACCTGCAAAACCCAATTAAATATCACACATACTCATTTATAATGTTGTTTCGCTTGTTTTTTTTTCGTTTTGTTTCGTTTCAATTTCTGGTAGTAACTTGACAACCCACTCGAATGTGTGATTTATTATTTTTGTTTCTCTTGTTTGTACTTAGTAATCAGTTCTCTTTATTGTACAGTCTTATTGTTTCTTCTAATTATGTTTTCTTTTTCATTCGTTCTTTGGTTCCGATAGTAATTTGACAACTCACATGTATGCGTATGTATTATTGACATTATTTTTAGGTTTTCATTTTTTGTACTACCTACGTTATTTTGTTTACTTAATTACACAATAATACTGTTTCCTGTATTTCTTTTTCCTAAACACCACATTGCGTGCAAACCAAAAAAATTTCATTTGCGTCGCCACTGGTATACGATGGTCGGCACGTATACTGTTGTATACGGTTGTTTTATATAAATAAATAAATATCATTAACGTGAACATGCTGTCAGCAACAAATTGCTAACAACTGCTTTTTTTGTTTGACATTAAGGTTTATTTTACAAAATTACACTATATTATGTATTACGCTTTAGAATAAATCGTAACGCACACCCAACCGCAAGTTGTTTAGCATGAATTTGGGTACATTGGAAGTTGTATCTGCCTTCATCGTCGTCTAGATAATAATGTCTGGTCCACTAATCCACTGAATAAGTAATCAGAAGCAGAGCAATTTAAACAGTTTTTGTTTTGATTTTACACATTTAATTTACAACTAAAGATGTTGAAATATGCTCTGATTACGTTTCTGCCGTCTAAATATATAGTGCATAAATATTTTAGCGATGCAGCGTTTGTTAAATCAAGAACAAAATAAAAAATGTCCCATGTGGCTCTATCTTTGATACACCTGTAAGTTTGACGTAGATACGTATATCTTAAATACTTGATATAATTCAGATCAATTTATTTCACTGGACTTATTTTGCTCGGCTTTTCTTGTACTAACCAACCGTAAAATGACAGGGCAATTGCCAATCGGCAATGTAAGTCGGTGTACTTACAGACCATACTAACCTAGGTACGTCATGATTCGTAAAGCCACCGCTAGATAGATAAAAAATGACTCCAAAGTGCGGTGTAAGACATGTCTACGTCACTAAATATAATACTGTATCAAGCACATCTAGAGTTGGTATATTTTTAGTAGTGCAGTGTAAAGTAGAATCTTTACACCCGAATCATGTAAATTAAACTCATTATATATTTTTAAAAAGTTGGACATTTCTTAGTGTGTATGTATTACGGATCTTGCTAAGCCGTCTTCATGCAAACAAACACAAATATGTGTGACTGGGTGACTCTTTGTTCTGCTGCCTTCTAAAATGCGCCGCCGGTTTCATTAAGTATAATATTATTAGGTATGCTTTTTTCAATTATGGTTCGAGAAACACCATGAGAACGTAGCAGTGGCGGCTGGTGAGGGAGGGCTGCGGGGCGCCGACCTCCCTACGCAAATGACTAGGTACATCCAATTCAATTCAATTAAAAACATTTATTTACATTTACATCTAATGATCTAATATACCAATTATTAGGTTAATTTACAATCTTATGTAGATTTGCATTCAGCGCCTGCATTGCGGGAACCTGCATGCCATCTGATTCACTTGCCTGCCGGCTGCCGGGCGGGCTGATTCTTGTAAGCCCAAAGCGTTTTGAWGCCAATGCAATGTTCTGTGGCCAATGTGATGGAAATGGCACGCGTCGACACGCGATTTTAAGTGGAATTTCGGGCTTAGTTCGTTCAGCCCGAAACACGAGCGCGCATTCCTGCAAATAATGCACCCGAATGTTAGCGGTTATTAAGCGTACGTTCAGGTATTTTTTGCGGAAAATTGCGTTCAAGACAAAAAATGAGGTGTGGGATTTAATTAAATTAAATTTCAGTTCTCCGAGTTTGGCGGATAATGTAAACATTAAGGGAAACTAAACGCCCTGTGCCTGTATTAAATTTAAATCAAGTACAGCCCAGTTACCAAAAATCAAAAAGGATTTACCAGAAAGTTTGATGCAATTGTGTATGAAAAGACTTCATGGTTGCGCGGATGGGAAGAGACAAATGCGTTTTGTTTGTTTTGTTTGTTTAATGTTTGGTGGCGATGATAACTGGACATTTCTAAGAAATAAAAGGAAAAGTATTTAAAATAGGAATTGTATTATTCAATCAGCGCCCTCCCAGATAAAAATGCCACCAGCCGCCACTGAAACGTAGGTACCCAAAAGATATCATTGTTGGATAAAGTACCCACATTGCTACGGAATACACTAAATTAAGTCACTTTACAATTACATATATCGGCTCGTCGACAGAAGAGAAAAGTGACAGTTCTCAAACATGAAGCTTCATCTAAACAAGAATTTAAGTAATACCTTATACGCATCTCTACCTGTCTGCCCTACTCCAAAAATGACCCGAGGGTCGATGTTGTGTTCAGTTTGTAGAATGACAGGAGAATTTTGTTAACGAAACAGCGCGGTTGTTTAACGAGGTTACGTTAATAAGATATTCCTGGCTCGAGACGAACGCAGGGACAAGGTTGCCATTTGGGGCTGCGGCTAAGGGATCGTAACAACCCTAAATATTATTATTAGGGTCAGTAAAAGTTTTTTTATGACATTACTTATACCACAGACACCTATTCCTAACAAAAACTCAAAAGACTCAAAACTTTTTACAGTCAGTGTTACAATCTAAATTAAACTGAATAAGAAATATAATAGACAAAAAGGATATAACCATCATCTCGTCTATAATTATTTTCAAGACACGTTATTAAACTAAGAATATAATAATAATAATAATAATAATAATAATAATAATAATAATAATAATAATAATAAAAGAAGGTAGTGTTTAATTAATATTAGTGGGTATTCAAATATTCTTTCTAAACATATTTCTTTCTCAAGTATAATATATTTAAGGGGTTGCTTAGAAAATTCTGTATAATGCATAATGAAACAGTACGTTTGGTTAAAACCAAACGTGATCATTTTAATTTTTAATTTAATAGCTGCAAGAAACAGGTGCAAGTTAGTTTAGAATAGACTTATAGGTATAAAATTATACGGTAATTCGAATGCAAAAAGGAAACGTAAAAAATCTGCTTAAGAGACTACTCAGCAAGATGTCGACTAACACGTCGTCAACTTACAGCATTTCTTTCACCGCAGGCGTAACCAAAGCTTAGTGTTTATTTTATCAGTACTCCATAAACAAACTTCTGAAAAACTATATGCCTGCATCAATTCTTCATATAAATATTAAAATATCATACATATTTCTTAAACACATAATGCCCAAATACACGTATAACAGTCACAAGTTACCTAATTGCATTTTAAAGTGTCATTCTTTAAAGGGAATTTAAAAACAATTAATATGACTTATTCCCAACACTCTTAGTAAGAATAAGAACTATGAAAGAGATCAGTTTTGTTTTACAATATTTACCATGTACGTTCTAAACACTGTTTACAAAATAATGCATTGTAAAAGATTTTGTACTGATAAGTGGTAGTTAGAATCATTTCAATTTTAAAAAACTTGAATATAAAACAAAAGCAACCCGCTTAGTTAAGGCTTAGAAATAATTCAGTTACTGTCGTCTTCAGTCAAAATTTTAGTAAATATTGTAACTAGAAATTTAGATCGCAATGTCAGCTGTCAGCATTACACTGGCATGATGACAAAGCCACTTAACTGCCTTAATGGATAGTACTTCCTAAAGGAAGTGACCTGTAGTCTGACAAGTTGGTATGCGTCTGCATACATCAACTTGACAGCAAGCCCCCACGGCACTTTTTGCAAGCGGGCAAAAACCGACATACATTAAAATGCATGTCTGTGCTGTGCTGTCTGCACCGCAACCAACTGCATGCTGTCAAGTTGATGTATGCAGGTGCATGCCAACTTTTCAGGCTACAGGTCACTTCCTTTAGGAAGTAGTCCCCATTAAGGCAGCTAGGTGGCTTTTCCATCGTATCAGTGTAATGCTAACAGATGCCACTGCCATCTAAATTTCTACTTACATCATTGGTATATAGGCAAGACCAGTTCTATGGCGTGCTGTCTGCACTGCGAAATAGATATATCTGCAGTTATTTGCTGTGCAGGCAGCGCAACATAGACATGCATTTGAAATAAATATTATTACTTTCAACATAAAGCCAGCACTATCATTTCAAACTACCAATTAAAAATTGTCCAGCCTAGGCTGCATTTCAACCTAACCTATATATAAATCAAAAGCTAATTCTAGAACTAATAAGAATGCCGCACAGTTTTATGTATACAACAACATATATGCTATTTTAATAATATAAAATTTAGTAAACAAGTAATAATGTAACATCAATTTGCACAAACGTCAAGCAGGTATTTTTGCTTTAACCGTTGCTTAAAATTGCGCATATCCTTAAATTAATCTTCTAGTTTATTATACTGGCCAGCAAGCGGAATACAAAAAGCTCCGTTGAAAGCAAGCAGTAGCGTGGCGTGGAACCTGCAAGATGCGACACTGTGCCTGGACGACCTACCCAACGTTGGATTATGCAACCACTCAAAATCATTACTAATATAGCTACGCACTTTCGTTGTTATCAATCTATGAGTCAGGCACAATAAGTTGTAGAGACGCAAGGTTTCTAATTTTAATTGTTTCGTTCCTAGAAGTTTACTCGTAATTAAGCAAACCTAATGCACGAATTCTGGACTCTGCAATCTCATCGCATCGCTTGCCTGAAGAGCTGGTCCATAAACTGCGTCGCAATACGACAAACGGGATACAATCAACGAGTTACAAATGGTCAACTTAGTTTCAGGTGATGTGGCAGACAGATCTTCGTCGGTAGACAGTATTAGATCCTTCCACCACACGGTGTATTGCAGGAGCAATATTTAACTTCTCGAAGGACCAGTAGAGACAATAAAGCACTAAGGTTGTGATCCTGTGACGCTTTATTGTAATTATCAGGGCTACAGACTCATTMCCTGATATTTGAAGAACAATAACGTTTAATTACAAAAGTACAATGACAATTATATTAACAGAATGTCAAAATTATTTCAAAGCTAACTTATATACATGAACATGTGCAGCGGGTCTGTACATCGTATTACAAGCTACCGTATGGACGGTAACATCCCGCCACCGTTGAAATATCTACATTATTTCAAGATAAATTATTAAAAAAAAATGTATTTGAAGACTGAACAATAGAAATAATGAGAGTACAAATGTACAAATTTAACATAATGAAAAGACTTAGACAAAAGTAGCACAAAATGATAACTAATTAGTGGGCAAGACGCATAGTTTCGTAATTGGTCGAGTAAAGACGCCACCTGTAGTTTTTACCTTAACTACACGCACTAAACCGTCTTTTCCCGGTAAGGATTCCGTCACTAGCCCTAAAGAGCATTTTAAAGGCGGTAAATTGTCGTTCTTTATTAGTACTACCGAACCTGGTCGTATGTTGTCCTTTACCAGAGTCCACTTTTTCCCTTGCTGTAAGGTGGAAAGATATTCCTTGCTCCATCTTTTCCAGAAGCACTGTTTGACATGCGTGATTTGTCTATAAGCACTTAAGCTATTAACGGGAATGTCAATTACATCTCTTTCAGGAACAGCTTGAATGTTAGCTCCGATTAAAAAGTGCGATGGAGTCAATATTTCTGTATCGTCCCAAGTATCCCCAATTGCACATAGGGGTCGAGAGTTCAGTATAGCTTCGATTTCAGCGAGTAAGGTGTTTAGCTCTTCATATGTTAGGGTAGTATTGCCCAGTGTGCGTTTTAAATGATGCTTAACAGATTTGACACCTCTTTCCCAGATTCCACTCCAATGAGGTGAGGCAGGTGGAATAAATTTCCACTTTATACCTTCTTCAGACATTGCATTATTTATACTGTCGTTTGAAGAATTTAATAATTTATACAAATTATGTAATTCATTTCTCGCGCCAATGAAATTGGTGCCATTGTCACTGTAAATGCATACCGGTTTACCGCGGCGCGACATGAACCTCTTCAAGGCATTGAGAAAAGTTTTTGTGGACAAATCAGAAACTAATTCCAAATGTAAGGCCTTTAATGACATACAGATAAAAATACATATATAACCTTTAGGAATTATAGAACGTCTAATCCTTGATTGCTTGATAGCAAGGGGTCCAGCATAATCTAATCCAGTGTGTTCAAAACATCTTTTAGATTTAGTGACTCTAAATTTAGGAAGATCAGACATAAGTTGATTGGCTTGTGATAGCTCGAAATCTTGTACACACAACACATCTATGAATTACTGCTGCCACAGCACGCCGACCATTTATTGGCCAAAACTTTAGTCTCACATTACATAATGTAGCGTGAATGCCAGCATGTAACAAGCGCTCATGTTCTCTTTTGATAATGATGTCTGTGATATAGTTATCGTAAGGTAGTATCATCGGATGCTTTTGAGCTTGAGAAACTGAAGAATGACTCAAACGACCACCTACTCGTAGAATATCATTTTTGTCAAGAAAAGCGTTAAGTGCGAGTAATTGAGTGGTTTTCAAACTCGCTTTACTATTAGGATTTTCTTTCAGCGTTTTCAAAGTAGCAATATCCTTAGAAAACGGTTGAAGTTGAACACATTTTACAATAAAAGATAATGTCTGCTGTAATTCAGCTATTGTTGGACGTCCAGTATTTTTACTTTGTAGATTACGTACATTGTATACAAAACGGCGTACATAAACAAGTACTCTTTGCAGCTTGCTGAAAGAAGAAAACTTTATAAATATACTCTGAAGAAAATCATCGGTTGGTTTACATATAGAATGATGACTAAGTACTTTAGTTTTAAGCTCAGGTAAAGTAGATTCGGCTACTAGAGGGACACTAGTAGTCGGGCATTCGTCTTTGCCCAATTTCAAAAATTGAGGACCATCCCACCAGAGTCTGTGACTGATTAAATCTTCAGCAGATATTCCGCGAGACAACACATCAGCGGGATTATATTCTGAGGGTACGTGCCTCCAACAAGATACGCTAGTCAATTCTTGAATTTCGCCAATTCTGTTTGAAACGAACGTTGACCATCTAGAAGAATCAGATGAGATCCACGATAAAACGATTGTAGAGTCAGTCCATAAATAAATATTGTTTATACAAACATCAATGATGCGTCTTACTTTATTAATCAAACGAGCCACCAATAGAGCACCACAAATCCACCACCACTAATCGTGGCAATGATAAGCATTTTACAGGAGCCACCCTAGACTTCGCGCAAATTAAATGCGAATAAATAATACCACTTTTGTCGGTAATCACCATATAACATACAGCTCCGTAAGCTTTGATAGAAGCATCAGAAAACCCATGAATTTCGAAGATGACTGGACATGGGGCAGACATATATCTTGGTACCTTGACATTACGAAGTGCAGGAACGGCGGATACAACGCGTAGCCAAACTGATTTTATATGATCTGGAAGATCATCATCCCAAGCAACATTTGTTTTCCATATCGACTGTAAAAGAATTTTGACAGTGATGGTTACAGGACTGACAAAGCCTAACGGGTCAAAAATGCTAAAATTCCACCCAAAATAGAGCGTTTTGTAATCTGTTTACATACAACTATTTCAGGACTGTTTATGTTGAAACTATCTGATGACGGAGACCAAATTATACCTAGGGCCTTGACAGAATCCTTGTAAGCAAAGGAAACGAATGAGGACTCTAATTTGTCAGGAGGTATATAATTTAGCAAGGAAGGTTCATTTGAGCACCATTTGTGCAGTTCAAATTTTCCCAAATTCAAAAGATCTATTAACTCATCTTTTAACTTAACAGCGGTTTCATGATCATTGGTTCCCGTAACTATATCATCAACATAACAGTTTTCTTGCAAGGCACGAGAGGTGTACTTAAAACCTTCGTCCTGTACAAGTTGTAAGAGTACGAGTAGCCAGAAAGCTCGCCGGGCGAGTGCCAAACGTGACTCTGCTTAGCTCTAAGCAACGAATACGTTCGTTCGGGGAATTTCTCCATAATATACGCTGAAGTGGCTGTTGATTTGGATTTACAATAATCTGTCGATACATTTTTGTGATGTCGGTCGTTAGCGCATATTTATATGTACGAAATAAAACTATTACGTCAAATAATTCAGGCTGAACAACAGGACCTGCTAGCGTTACATCATTCAGGGATACACCGGTAGATGTTGGAGCGCTAGCGTTAAAGACCACCCTTCACCCTTAGTTTCGTAGTGGAACTACTTTCCTTAATAACTGCGTGGTGAGGCATGTAGTAACTGTGCTGCCAATCACAATTGACTTCATGAACAGGGACTAAGTGAGCATGACCCAAAGTAACGTATTCATTGATGGTGTCGCGATACTGCTCGTACAAATCGTTATTGCGTAGGAGTCTCTTCTCAAGTAATAAAAAACTTGCTTGCCCATACGAATCACCCAAAGAACCTATTTTTTCTTGTATAACAGGCAAGTCTACCTGATAACACCCGTCGTCAGTGCGGGTCACAGTCTCACTGAACAGTTTCTCACACAGTTTTCAGATGGAGAGAGAATTCGAGTTTGAGATAGTTCTTCTATGTTCCAAAACTTCATGAGAGATTCGTCTACATCGGGAGTTTCCACAACAGATCTTGTAAAATAACAACTAACTCTATCACGCTTAGTATTTTCAGGGAGATTAATAGGACCAGCAGCGATCCACCCAAAGACAGTTTCTTGAAGAACTGGCTTTCCTACTCCTAAATCTATACGACCCTTTTGCAAAATACGATAAAATAATTCTAAACCAATTATCATGTCTACAGCACCGTATTCATTAAAAGTCGGATCGGCCAGTTTTATAAAAGAAGGCCAGCGTATTAAACTTTTCCTAAAAGAATTCCTAGGAGTAGTATCAGAAATTCGATCAAGTATCCCAAATTCTGCGACTACTTCATAATTGGTAACTCTGGAGTTTAATCTCAATTCAACAGATTCTGTTACAAAAGTGGATATGCCACCTACTCCACCAACGTGCCAACTGCATGAGTTACTCTTTCAACCGATTCGTTTCACTATTTCGCTAGAAACAAAATTACGCTCGCTAGCGTTATCTACAATGACGCGACAGGGATAGTTTTTGCCATTATATGCAATGTTGATAACTGCAGTTGCCATCAACATAATCTCATTACTTTTAGCAGATGCCACCAAAACTAGTGTCCACAGCAGACGATGTACCTGAAGTAGGAGTCGAAGCAGCGACTATGTTTGTTTTATGAACCGCCACCGAAGCAGGCTCCTGAGGGGAGGCACTTATGCCAGGATTAGGTTTCTGGGGCTCATTAGAATGCAAAAGACTATGATGACTTTTACCACTTTCCGTCCGAAGAACAGGAATCCCGATTGTGGGCCTTCAGACAGTTAAAACATAAATGTTTTTGTTTCGCAAAATCACGTCTTGCATTTGAATCAAGATTAATAAATTTAAAGCATCTGAACAAAGTATGAGCGCCGTTACAGTAGGGACATTGGAAACTTGTGTAAACTTTTTATTGGTATCGTTTGTTTTGTGTGTAGTGTTGTGTGCAAATACGCGCCTATCAATCTTGATGGCAGGGAAGATATCGGATTTGGAATTCAACTCAAGGGCTGAAGCTCTATCCTTTAAATAATTTAAAAAATTAGATAAAGTAGGAATTTCAGTTGCATTTTTGCGTAATTGATAATCACATAGTGAGTCTGAATCGATTTTCTGTGACAGTATGTAAATAAAAAGGATGTCTTGCAAACTTGGCAAATTCAAATTTTCCAGAGAGTTAAAATGTTGGTTAAAATCACCGACTAGTTTTCTCAAACTGGAGCTGGAACCTTTGCTAATTTTGGGCAATTCAAAAATAGCTTTTATATGCTTATTTGACATTACCAATTTATTGTCGTATCTGTCTAACAATTCGGACCAGGCCAATTCGTAGTTTTCATTAGTAGACTTAATGTTTTGAATAAGTCGGCTAGCTTCGCCTTTTAAACATGATTTGAGATAATACAGTTTCTCAGTGTTTGAAAGTTCATTGTTGCTGTGTACTAAATTGATATACAAGTCTTTGAAACCCATCCAGTCATTGTAATCACCGTTAAAATCTGGAATTGATATTTTCGGCAATTTAACACGGTATCTGCTGCTACTATGACTGGATAAGGAGTCGCTATTATTAGAATTAGGTCGTGTATCTGAATTTGAAATGAACTTATTTAGTTTGCTTTTAATTCGATAATATTTATTTTCTATTTCTTCGAAATCGTCGCAATATTTATCATTGATAATTTCTAAACTAGTATAAATATTAGTGTAGTCAGTAAAAAGTTCATCTAATTTAGCTAATCGTATGCTTACATCATGGCAATCAGTTTCATCGGAAAGATCTACTAACGCGAATTTTTCAATTCTGGTAATACTACCCTTAACAATCTTTCTTTTAGATAAAAGAGTTTTGACTTCTGCTTCCATCATTGTGAATAGCTGAATTACCAGTTACCTCTTGTCGATGTCCCGAAGTTGTCCTGCTGTACAGGCAGCACTAGCTCCAGCAATGTCCAGGTTAGGGCTTCGGCTCTAGGTTTAAGCAAGAACCCAAGAAAGCTGTTTATTTTGGATCCACGGCTTGTAGACACCTTCCGCAGATTGTTGTCAAACGTACTGAGAAAACTAGKTAGAATCACCTCGYTAATAWTCCGGCTCGATTGGACCAGAAAATGTGGCAGACAGATCTTCGTCGGTAGACAGTATTAGATCCTTCCWCCACACGGTGTATTGCAGGAGCAATATTTAACKTTTCGAAGGACCAGTAGAGACAATAAAGCACTAAGGTTGTGATCCTGTGACGCTTTATTGTAATTATCAGGGCTACAGACTCATTCCCTGATATTTGAAGAACAATAACGTTTAATTACAAAAGTACAATGACAATTATATTAACAGAATGTCAAAATTATTTCAAAGCTAACTTATATACATGAACATGCGCAGCGGGTCTGAACATCGTATTACAAGCTACCGTATGGACGGTAACAGGTGACATGATATGTCGATTAGGAAATATTTAGTTGCTTTAATGTGAGATAAGATCCCTGACAGATTGCCTACGTAACGTGTAAATCTTAAGTCTTCGTCCATGCAGAGACCAAGGTTTTTATATGATTCGCTAAWCTGATGGACTGCTACCCCACCAATCATAATACTCAGTTTGGCTTTTATTTCTTGGCGCTTAAGCTTGCTTCCAAATAGTATCACAGACGATTTGCCAGGATTTAGGTTTAATCCATGTGCCACAGAAACATCGAAGAGTCTTCTCAGATCAGCATTAATAACGCCCTCGGGGTGGTCCACTTCTCCTTCATCGAAGCTGTGCCAAAGCTGAGTGATATCCGCGTTCTGGTGCATATGACAGTTATATAAGTATTGCCAGAAATCTGGCACATACACAGAGATCAGCAGAGGGCCCAAAAGAGAACTCTGCGGCACACCCAGCCTCAGTTCTATTGGTTGGGAAGCCATTCCATCCAGAAAGACACTTTGGTAACGATCATTGAGGAAACTCCGAATCATTGCTACTGTGTTGCCAGTAACACCGTACCACCTCAGTTTAGCACAAAGAACGTCATCTTTCAGGGTATCAAATGCTCTACTATAATCCAGCAACGCTAAACATGTAAATTTTCCAGTATCTAATCTCTTTTATATATATATATATGTATATATATATATATATATATATATATATATATATATATATATATATATATATATATATATATATATATAATTGATAATAATGGTCGTTTATGTATTTTATTTAAGTTTATTAAGGATATTTCGACCTAGATTAAAACTCTATACTTCCAAGCTTTCAACTGATTTACTCAAGTCTTCTTCAGGGAACTACAAGTGTTATCAACTCTAAACATGTATGCAAATACAAAACTATTAACAATACTTACATATTTTGAATTATTATATAGGAACTAGAACATTAATTTATTATTTGACATCAAAATTGAAAGTTGACAAAGCAAAATTTTTCTTAACAAACTGATATTTTTTACATACGATTAATTTATTAAACCACAGGATCTTTATGTGGATTATATGATAGTAAATATGAATAAATTATACTTAAATTTTGAATATCTGTTTTTTTATTAATATTATTATGTTTTTTATAAATATATACCATTTCCAGAAAAGATCTTTTACATAAATTTTGTTCTTTATCTAAAATTTTAATATTATCAAAATCCATTTTATGTGGTGGAGTATTATCTATAACATGGGTAGTAAGTGCACATCTCTGTTTATTACCCTTGATGTCACTTTTATGTAATGAGATACGATTTCTTAAATTTTGGGAAGTTTGTCCTAAATATACTTTTTCACAAGTTAAACATTGAATTTCGTATACAACATTTGAATTATTCAATAATTTAGTTTTATCTTTTAATTTACTAAATACTTTTTCTACACTTTTTATAGTTTTGCGAGCAACTACAATATTTTCTGCTTTAAAGATTTTAATTATTTTTCAGTTAAGTTTGAATAATATGGTAAACTTGCATAATTCATTAAATTTTGTGTACTGTTTGTATTTTGATTTATTGTGTTATTAAATGCCCTTGAATTTTGAGTGTAAAGTATTTTACGAATCATTGATTTAGGATTTACTATCATATAATCCACATAAAGATCCTGTGGTTTAATAAATTAATCGTATGTAAAAAATATCAGTTTGTTTAGAAAAATTTTGCTTTGTCAACTTTCAATTTTGATGTCAAATAATAAATTAATGTTCCAGTTCCTATATAATAATTCAAAATATGTAAGTATTGTTAATAGTTTTGTATTTGCATACATGTTTAGAGTTGATAACACTTGTAGTAAAATGATTCAAGAGGTGTTGGCTAATAAGTTTGAGCATATTTAGCGAAATATGATCAATACCAATTGCATTACTCTTAATGCCAGCAATAATTTTTAAAACCTCATCTGTAAGTCACAGTGCCAAAACACGAGCCATCCAAATGCGACTCGGGAGCATCTGTGTTGTATTTACTTAATAGTTGCACTTGTTCCGCACTGGCTGAAGAACTAGGTATATTAGCAAAGTAACGATTAATTACGTCGAGACGTTTACACTGCTGTTACATTTCGAGTAATGAACCAAACTTGAATTTTTTAAATAGAACTACCCACTTTTTATGCCGGATTCTGATTACACATCAAAAAAAATATTAAGATACATGTGCCCTAAAATTAACCGTTTCGGAAATATGCATGGGTGGTCCAGTTATCGTGCTCATCCAGTAGGTGGTTCTACTCAAAAAAAGGTTTTGGTTTGGTTCAGTACTCGAAATCTGACAACACTGTAAATGTGCTATTATTGCGTTATAGAGTACTCCTTGTTTGCTACTACTTTTATTTAAAACATTTTTTTTTCTAAAACTTCAAATAAAGCCGTCAATTGGGTGAGCATGATAACTGGATCGCCCTGTACAGACATTTAGAAACACCATACATTCTTTTCATTGAAGCACATAAAATTTGTAAAAAGATATTACCTAAATATGTTCTTATTCTGACTTACCTTATTTTCTTTTGAACTTTGAATATCTCACCTTGTTTTTAATCAATTTTGATGAGACACAAAGTAAACGGAATTGAAACTAAACTACTTATAAGTAGATCATCGAAAAATACGCGCCAATTACGTAGGTAAAACACAGCTTTTGAATTTTACTTAAAATAAGCACAGCATCTCCAGGCAACGACAAGTATATGCGGTGTTTCTTGTAAGTAGAGTTGTAGATACGGGGTTATTCTTTAATTTAGGAGATCTTTTTGTAGATGCTTGGTATAATCGTTGAGTGAAGAAATAAGAGTACCGACGCTGTCATTCGTTATGGCTTGTGTAGTGCTGCCCCCTCTGGCAATTACCAGACACTAATCCTACGGTCGGTATAAAAGTTGATTTTCCCTAAGGTTTCAAATTGTAACTGTTTTCCCCGTATTCCCCTTTCTTCCCCAATAACAAGATTCCATGCGGTTTAATGCAATGTTGCCATATTTTGTTTTTCCGGTACATCTGGAACATTATCTTGCATAAAAATATTATGATCTTCATCTGGTTCACAATTCGATGAGTCGGGAGGCTTAATGAAATTTACGACGGCATTTGCCTTAAATGCAGCGCAAAAGGTTCGAACTGTAGGGTTTTTACTGTATCCTCCCCTCTGACGGATGAATGAGAACAAATTTTCAAGTGAATCTTGGTTCAATCTGCCTGTTAGCAAATAAGGAAGTCCCCTATTTTTACCAAAAAGATGTATTTGCTTGACAGCATTTATTGTTAACAGCATTCCGTCAAAACATGGAGGTCTTGTTACCTTCCCTTCATGGTCAATTTTTAGTACAGTTTCCATTATTTCCTGTCCTTTTTGTAGAACTGACAGCACATATTCATTTGTGTCTGACAATGCAGCATTGTAGGGTTTATTGGTATATAGACTTTTGCTGTTTAGTGCATCAAATAGGTTATTGATGTCTTCCAAAAAATCAGCAGTGCTTGCACATTTCGAATCCGTTAATTGGCCCGTACCTAACGCTGTTTTAATAGCAGCTGCTACACTGTGACTTAGCACTTGTACAGCTAAACGCACACTCATTTTTTGAAAGGCATTTGGGTTTAGGTGCTTATCAGTAATTTTTATTAAAGCTCTTCCAGATTTGCTTTTTTTATCTAATTCATAAATCTGTCTGATGACACTGAATGAAACTATGTTATTATGAATGACAAAATCGCCTGTGAGCAAATTATTTCTTATGCTCTTCATTAAATGCGGTACGTCAAAAATGGCATAATATTTTTTCCACTGAAATAAAAAAAAGGTTGTGAAATACTTATGTTCAATATTTTAAATAATTTTTGGTTTGAAGTTGACTGATCACAAACAATACCAAGAGGATAAAGGTCAGTTTCCTCCAAATAACTTAAATTAGTGCAGATAATATCTTTCAGATTCTCTGCTTTCACTGAGCTACCCGAAAAGTAATAACTGATATTAACTTTCCAATCTGAATAGATTCCTCTTGCCTGCAATACTAAAGCTTGCTTTGCAAGTTTAGGCTGACGCCCAAACTCCCCAAGATCTTCACAACCTTCAATTATGCCGCTTTTTCAGGAAAATTCAAGTGCAGCTTTAATTGCCATTTCATCAAAGAGGATTACACAAAGTTTTTCTGTTGCTGTCATAGTACTAGCTTTATGACGTAATTTATTGAAGAGCGTTTTGTTACATCCTGGCTGATTTTTAAAATCTCCTAACCATTCTTTAATTGTAGTAACCGATGGTAAAGTAACACATTTACTCCTTAAAAATCTATATATAGACGGGGATTTATAATACATAGATATTGCCGTATCTTTCTCATCATTGAGCCAAGCACTTCTTTGTTTATGATATAACTGCATTCTAGTTATTGCTTTTGGAAAAACAGGTAATGAGTTTATGTGCCGCGGTGTAAGTGTGTATACCTCTTTTGTACGATCTTTAAGTTTTGCACGTGTTTCTCTAAGCTTTTTACTAACAACCGAAAGTTTCTTACGTAACCGTTCTCTAGCGGGCGATTCGGTGGTGGACATAAACAATTTCTTCTTAGCACGCTTTTCGGCAGGAGGGGTTGGTAAATTTAGGCACTCCTCGATGAAATAGCTTTCATTTTCCGATTTTGAAGGTGTTATCTTACCAGCGACTGGATGCGATGTTTTGGGTGGTGTAATAAAATGCACTTCAACTGCCGATCTGGGAACACTGCTTGTTGATGGTTGCAAAAATTCCTCAGTAGTTTCTTCTTTAGCCGCGCTTGTTAACTCAGTAGATGTATTTCCTGGGTCTTTCCCCATGATAAATTTCTTGGGAACGTTAACTTTTTGGTGAGAAAATCGTGACTTGAAAAACGATCTTCACAAAGAAATCGTTTTTGCAAACTTTTGGGACTAAGTTGCAGAAGTTCAGCGTTCCCTGTAAAATAAAATATATGTATGTAAATACATGAACAGCTAAAATACGCCATAACGTTAATTACAACGGTATCTACATATGAAAACTACTGACACAACACCACAGTAAGGCAACATTATTTTTTTAATTACCTGAATTAACAATCCACTGCTGACATCGGTGAATATCTTTCACTGGAAAGGAAAACCTTCTTAGTCCAGGATGACTTCTGAGGGACTTTCCGCAGTCAATGAATGCACATTTATTGCCTGACATGGTGTGAGCTTATACCCTACTAAAAGAGTATAATACTTGTAAAGATACGTTGATATATTACTTTTACGCTATTTTTACGTAGACTTGCAATTACTAAATATTAAAAAAAAACATGTTTTATTAGGTAAAGTTACCGATATTTAATTTTGAAGAGGTATTACAGGCTTTAAAATAATCTAATTATCTTGTTCTACAATGCAGTAAGAACTAATGTGACTTACAATTTAATTAATTTAATAAAAATATATCTACTTACCAGTTGTCACCTATTTTGCACCAGATTTCACTATCACAAATTATAACACAACAAATTGCAACCACCTGCATACACTAAAGCAATCGTCTTCTAGTTGACACTTTTGTTGTTCTACATTCACTATCAAATACTGATTGACCACGCGGGTTTGCCGTCTTCTTTATATACTATTATGGAATGTTTCTGGAACAATTGTCGAAAAGTCTCTGGAATTTTCCCGAAAGTCTGAACTTTGGTTTCTGGAACTGTTCCGTAGCTTCTTAAATACGCAACACCGGATCTGCGGATCTACGCGTACCAGGGTGGTAGCCCGGTATGCTCTACAGAATATTACAATCTAGTAAACAAATGCGAAAACAATTTTTTTTTAACTTTAGAATTGCATTACAGTATCAGTAATAAATATACATATTGTATAAATATACACAGGGCATCACACCCATCGTGTCTGTGCATGGATAATTTTGTTATTTAAATAGTTAGAAAGTAGCTTAAATCGAGGCAAAGTTGCTAAATTCTATGCCCAACAATAATGTTTGCAAATTTAAAGTATCTGCAACAGTTTTTGAGTTATTAAGATAATATGTATTAAAATGACGATTTTTTAAAGAGCTTGTAATTTTTTGTTTAAATTTGTTTTAGAGTTCCGACAAATCGTTGTTAAAGCATTTTTTATCCAAATAATACGTATTACATATCGTTGGAGGCAGAATGGCAGAATACTTAAAAACTATACTTGTCTAAATAAGGCCCTAAAATATGTTTTCAAGCTGTAGTTTTTACTAGCTCTTCAAATATCGCTTACTAATGCATACTCGTATAGATATAAGGAATATGACATCCTGTATACAACTAGAAAGACGTTACTATCTACCAATAACCTTTTTATTTAAAGAAATGCTGCGTAGAACACCAAGACAAAAATGGTGTTTCAGAAATTGAATACTATTGATTGTTCTGTTGTTACGTTTGTATCGTCAGTAAATTGGGACACACGGAACAAAATGTAGGGATTTCTCGGGACAAATAATTATCCTTAAAAAAACAACGCATTTTTAGCATAATGCTAAAAACTGAACCACAGTTCCCCAACGGATGCATTGATTATTAATATTACGATCTTAAAATCACTTATAGCCTTTTTTTTATTTAAAACTAATATCTACCTATAATAGATTTATTTAAAAATTTTAAACGCATATATAGGTTGGATGAATTATGAAAGAGGCATCTCATGCGGTGCGGTAATAATTCATATTGTAATTATAAATTTTAGTATTTTAATTTTATATATTTGAATATCCTGTATAAATATAAAAAAGTGTATATCAGTTATTAATATACCAAACCATATACAGCGCTAAGGATCAGACGTTGTGGTAATGGTAAATGGCAGACCTACAGATTATAAAAAGCGCTTACAGGCATTTAAGGGGAGTAATCGACGTTTGCAATGGCGGGGCAACAGATTAACGCGCCAATTCGCTTGTGTCAGGAGTCGTGTGGAAAAAGTGGTTTGAAACTTGGGTGCTGTTCCGAGATTGACACTTCGTGAACACGCCCCCTGGTAGCCTTGGTCCAGCACTAAATGGTTAAATGACAGCGTCGGTACTCTTATTTCTTCACTCAACGGTATAATATTCTTTGAAAAACATATATTTGGGGTTTTAAATACGGTGTTTTTACTACGGAAATATGTAATTTTAGGAGTCTAGAACCGACTTTTGCGCTTAACTCAGTTTTCATTATTTTTGCATATGCAGTTTCTTCGTTAGTACGGCAGTATAAATAAAGTGGCCGTAATGACATAAGTGCATTTAAAAAAAGGTGTCCCGATTGTAACCTAGGATACTGCAAATATCGATAGGCATTACTTTGCTACGTATAGTCAACTGCAAAAAATGTCATGCTACGTCCGCGTATGGAAACCAGGCTAAAAGATTATTATATGTAGTTTCAAAAAATATTGTTCAGTTGTTGTATACTTGAAAGTACTTATCCAAAGCTCATCACTGTACATATTTCTCTTAAATAACGCTACTGAGTGAGATTTAAAACTACCGACTATTTTATGAATTTTGCAACCGATTCTACATTTTGGTGTACAGCCCAGTACTTCAATGGCGGGTTTATCCGTGCGACGCGTAATAGATAGAATCAGTGTTTTAAGTATTTTCAAATAGCACTGTCAATTTTTATTCTCATTTGACGAGGAAGAATCAACGGAAATCTGTTGCAAACTCGCATCACTAACAGTAAGAGAAGTAAAATTGCTGAATTTACATCTGACACTGAATAATGCATAACAGTGCAACGTATGTACAACCTGCCTCTTTAACAAAGTTATTCTTTTTTTATTTTTTGCACTTCAGAAATCTACGCTTAGCAATTTTTAGATCGATCGCTGCGTCTTTTGTAGAAAAACCGATACCTATAGCTTACCGAAATCTTTATAAACAATACCTACAGTATATAACTGTGCTTTTGTATTTATTACACCTAAATCCAGCATAACTACATGTAGAGGCAGTAACGTGATGAATCGAATAAATACATATAGTGTACTTTTTATGTAGAAACCAAGCAGTAAAAAATATATTCAAGAGTGTAATATACAAGTTTTTCTGTTTGTTTGATTTCCACGAATAATATTGGATATACAGATAATGGAATTATTAGAATAAAATGTTTTGTAATTCGCTACTTTGCCATTTTAACTATTTTCGAAATCAAAACTAAGCGTGAACCAAGAATAATTAATGAACAACTAATTTTTAAATTCCATCCGCTGAACCGAACCAAAGGTTTGTGGCCCGGAAGGTAAGATATTTTGATACTGTTACAGCCCACGTTACATCCAAGAAGAGAGAACCTTTTAGCAAAATGCTGACTGAATGGGCTACAATTCTTCCCTTGTTTTGTCGTGAGCACTCGCGTTTGAATTTTCGCTTCGAGTTGCTTTACAATTACTTACTGTTCTGTATTCGATGGCGTGTAAATCAGTTCCTCCTTTTCTCCTTGAACAGAGCTGCTCATTGTGTATACACAATTCAGCAGAATAAAAAATTCGAGGACAAATCGAATGCGGGCTAGATTATACATTTGACTTTTTACATTCAGGGATCATTTAACAATAGGTATAGTGTCGTTTGTTCAGTTCCATTTCCAGTTCAGGTTTGTTCTCTAATTATCGAACACTTATAATATACAAACAAGATATCTATTATTTCTTAAAACTTTACTAGTGAGCCAAAATGTTCACATGCACACATTTAATGGTGAGGTATTCAAAATGATTGTATAATGTATATTCCTCAAGCGAATTTCTGCAGTCATCCACATACTCCATATTACCAGAACATGCTTTGAAAATATTAGCATTATTTTAGACAATCCAGATCAAAAACCGATACAGATAAAAAAAGGACGGGTTAAAAGTGCACACACGGAAGCTTAGTAATAATAATATTTATTTAAATCCCACAGGCAAAGCCCATACAGGAACCCATATATCCATACAAAATAAAACAAAACTTTTTAGTTTACATACATATAAACAAAATTAAACTGTACTGACAATATATTTGTTGCTAAAATATTATTGTATTACACATTTGAAGAAAGTGTCTCTTATTATTAACAAATATGATGTAATGCAAATCATTGTGTCAAGCTCCCGTTTACCCCAAAAACAGCATCGGCAAATTAATGGCAATCTATTTGTGTTTTTGTCTGTAATGTATTTGTAAACTATCACCCGTCATACAGGTAATAAASTGATAGAAATTAAGCCCTTGGTGTTAGTTTTTGTTATAGAGTATGGACTATTATTAATATTGTATTAAAATGGAATTTAAAAAATACGGAATATTCAACGCGTAATAAAACAACGTAATAAAAATCTAAAAATGTTCATTAGTGTAAGGGAAAATTTTATAAATACCAGGAAATCACAGGTGCAGTACATATTATATATAATGCGATAAAAAACATTTAAACTCTCACCAGTCATACAATTTTAGCAAAATTGGTTGAATCAGTAGGTAAGTAGTGAAAACTAAAATATGCAGAATTAGGTAATTATTTTATGTGATTTGCACCGTGTGGTAAGGCATTAAACACCGCACTGTAACCTTAAGACATTTAAAATTATTATTTAGGTACTGTTTCCCATTATGTCAAATAGACATGGAAATCGGATATTTTTGCAGAAACTTTTACAATATTAAAACACTGTGCATTTCACAGGATAGACGTACAGGCAGATCAAAATTAATCGACAGAAAACAAATAAGTGAAATTATGTATCTTGTGAGTGAACTAAAATGTTTGAAACAAAAGTTTAAAGGAGAATATTAGCAGAAATTCATTACCACACGTATAATTATTAAAAAAATGATTGCTGCGAACATTTTTGAAAATAAATCATCTGCCCTGGTCAATCCGCTGTGACCCTACGATTAGTTTCGTCCTATTGGGGCTCATCAGGTAAGGGTACAGAGTAAAATTGACCAACGCAGACCATCGCTTTTAACTACGGTGTACAGACTGGTGCTGACTGCAGCTGATGCCGTCAGTGCAGTGCAGATTTTGAAAATCTATAACCTTCAGCTTTGTGAAATTCCTTCAAACTTGTTTACCGTTTAAGTTGTATTTAAGGGAAAACTATATTATTCTCTTAGATCAGTTTTCAGTTCTGTGTTACTACACACTTCAAGCAGCAAGTTTCAGGTTAAGTCCTGTGACATCACTCAAAACTTGAGATGTTGTGAGTTTTGTCATCCAGAGTAGTAGTTTTTATGTCGCTTGTTCACTTGACGTTTAGAAGTTCTTTTTAAAAGAAAAATGTAACTCTCACTGCAGATAATGTGATCGTCAGTTACAATATTCTTAAATTGATCAAATGATGAGAATTAAAAAACATTTTCACTTATTCCATCATATAATTTAATCACTTAATCGTCAGCTCGGGCTTATAAATCCACCCAGTTGGAATCAATAGGAAAAATTTTTCTACAAAACTGTAAATTTTATGGACCAGTAAAGTTTCCTCGTAAAGCATGTCCAGCAATTTATTATACGGACCCTATAAAATCAAAAGCGATAGCCGCACTTAACTATCTAGATTCACTGTTCGCTATCGATTTCTTATTTGAGATGCTGACACGTAATAAGAGGCCCGAATCCTTTGGCATTTCACCGGAATCGAGTTTATGTCTAGGACAGAGGCGTCGCTAGGGCATATCAAGAAACGAGCAGGTTCTCCTATATCTCGCTCATATAAAGTTAGACCAAGTTTACGTCAACACAATTCATTACGACATTAGAAAACTGGAGCTATAAATGTTTCATATTCCAGCCTATGTTAAAGATAAAACTGCTTCATAATAATTTCTACGCCACTGATTTGGTCAAGCAGGCCAAGCCAACCCTCGATTGAGCTTATTAAATTGTGGAAATCCGGAAAAATGACAGCTATTTAGGTCATTCTCTGCGAACGTCAACTATTACAAACTTCGTAATAGCAACGATTGTAACTCCGATCACGTCTCCGGCACCCTCTTCTTGGGGTTGCCCTGGGAAAATAACAAACCATACGTGGTGCATTTACATATCAAGCACACAGCAAGCGAATAAAGTTACGGTTCCACGGCCGCCATGGTACGTGGTATTTGAGTACTTATAGGTAATTTTGTTTCCGTACAAAGAACACAATTACATATATCTAACTGAAATTTCACAGAACTTTCCTGTATAATTGCTAGGTAAAACCCTTCATTTGGAACACTAATAACAGTAATCTAGCCCTTCACTTTTTGCTGGGCATTCTGTCTGAATCGAAATTGCTTTCATTCCAATTATGCAAATTAAGCAAGAAAGTAGTCAACATCTCTCCACGATTTATGGGACAATTAAAGCTTGATTTAATCCTATATAAAAGATCTAGTTATACATAATTCAAATTATTGTTAAATATGGTAAGTTCAGGATGCACCCAACCTACATAACATGCTAGTAATCATAACATAGAACATGGAATATTTACTACTCCGCTTGTAAAATCTTCTAATAGTGGTCGGGTTAAGCCATGGCAAATAATTTTTAGTATACTGTTGGAAGAAGAAACAAATTCAGATAAGTAGATGACCTGATGACACGAAATACTGAAAATAGGCTGTGGTTTTACTTAGGTTTTCTGGTCTGATCTATCCAAGAAGTATTAGCAGCATATTTCTGTGTATATCACAAGCTTCAATCCTTAGTGCAGAAAAGGATTTAGGCATTACACGCTCAGCTAGCCTTGAAGCTTTGAAGCCGGACGTTATGAGAAGGTTCATTTTTGTGAGACTATTGTTATTTGTGTTCAAGACGATAAGTACCAACTGCTTGTCTAACATCATCTGGACTGACAAGGCAAAATTTGCGGGAGGAAGGATTTTTAAACTAAGAAATATAATATTTTGGGGCGATAAAAATCCTAGGGTTACCAAAAAAGGATTTCAAGAAAAAAAATTAGTTCCGACTTTTTCTGTTTGTTAAAAAAGAGCCCAGTAACATCTGATAATACAAAGAAATTTGAAGATCAACGAATTCCTTAAAAGTGTAACTCTCCAGGCATTACGAAGCTGTTTGTATTAGCTGGATGGAGCTCCACCTCATTATACCCCGGTGGTTACAGCTTAAGTTTTTGTAATGTTTTATAACCGATATGCGGCAGTTTCAAGGAAACAATTTATGCAACAACAGTAAAAAACAAAGAATTCCGTTAGCGAGTGGTTCGGTGATTTCAAGAACTTTATTCGATAATTGAGATGGCGTTAATGCTCAAGTTTTGATACGTCCTGCAATGGTCAATATTTTCAACATTACAATTAAGACTTTTGAGAATTAGTTAATTAAACTGTAAATTACGTTCCATAAATTTTCAATTAATAAAATCTATCTTCAATCCCACACACTACCCCCCATTCTTTTTAGTGATCTAAAAGATCATCTCAATAAAACTTAAATATGGTCTTGCTACAACCTCTTCGCATTGTCTAACGAGAACAAATGCTTTTATAAAAACTTCACTTGAGTTATTATTAACATCAATTTCAAGACCAGTTTAATAACAAAGCACCAAAAGCCCTATTAAATGGAACCATGAAACTGTTTAAGGAAGTTCAGCGACATCATGGCATGTCATGCCACGTATTGGAAAAAACAATATAGAAAATAGAAAAATTGCATTTATTTTAAAAACTTTAAAATTTAGGTACACGGAAATGCTATACTACCTGAAAGCGTATTAAATCATATTTAATTTGTTAAAATAATATAATATTCCATTTGATAAAATGCACTTTTAGCATTTTTCGAAGTAGTGGAAAAGGTATAAATCTCAAAACACTTGGCATAGTATAAACCAATTTATCGATGAGGTTCAAATATCCAAAATTTCTTCATTTTACTCAAACATTTTTTCGTATAGAACTTTCAAACTATATTTAGGTTTATTGTTACTCCCCAGGAGCTTCGGCTAGATCCGCTACTGACACTGTAGATATAGACCCAATATCTACAATATCTATAGAATTAATAATTCATAGATTATATTTTATTGGGTTTACAGGCATTAGATGAAATGCAAAATTATTGCCAGCCTTGACCGAGACTCGGGACCTTTTGAACACTAGTGAAACGCTCTGTAAACCCAATRAAATATAATCTATGTTCATTAAAAACTGAATTCAGGCTATAATTAACTTTCACTGAATTAATAATTCTATAGACCCGGTCTATGACAAAGTTCACCATTCTACATGTCACATGACTCACGTCTYAAAACCAAGGATACCCTCTTTTTCACTCTTTTTGTCAACGCTGTAAAAATGTTTCCAACATTTAGGAGGAGACGGGTAATGATTTCCTAGTTTTAAACAGTATCCTTAGGTGACTCGGATATAGCGTCCATGGGACCTGCCCCAGCAGGTTAGGACTAGGGCTAAACGATACCATTAGACAGGTATCGATATTCGATACCGGTACAGAATCGATATTCAATACCAGTGCAGTATCGATACTACTCAAAAGTATCGAAATACCGAAAGTATCGAATGTATCAAAAGTATAAAAGTTGCTTCACTGTATATAGGTGCTATAAATCAATGGTTAAATTATTTAAATAGGAATAGTTTGAAATATGCTGAGGCGCATGTACAATATATCAAATGTAAGATCCAGTTATAACTTACGAAACAGGGAAATCAGCCTATATCATTGCTTCGATACTTTCAATATATTTGATACTTTCGGTACTTGAGATGTTTGTGATTACTTTCGATACATCGATACTTTTGAATACTTTCGATATTTCGATACTTTTAAACATTTTCGATACTTTCGACGCTTTTGAACATTTTCGATACTTCGATACTTTTGAATACTTTTGATACCTCGATACTTTTGAATATTTTTCAATACTTTAGATACTTGATACCTCCAAAGGTATTGATACTTTGAGTAAGTATCGATACCTTGCCCAGCCCTAGTTAGGACACGATTACAGCTTGCATCAAAGCGGTTCTGTGATTCCTGATCAAGATAAGCTGGGAAACCGTTTGACAGTAACTTATTGAATATCATTTGCATAGGTCAAATATGAGTTCTGGATGAAAATTTGTGAAATACGCTGGTAATATAAATTTATTTTCATTTACAATTTCGTAAATACATACTTAATTAACCAGCTAAGTGTATGGTAGAAGGGAAGGGCCAAGAGTTGGCAGTCTAGGCCCAGGAGTGGGGCAGCTGCCCCCCTTTCGGTACGCCTATGGGTATGATATAATATTATGAACTGAAGCTGTATTCGATAAGTAATCTTATTAGTAACAAAATTCTAGAAGGAAAACACCGGAATCAAGAACATTGCACTGAAATTTATTATCTCGTAAACAGTTATGACATTTCAACATAATGCAATGCACGATTTCCATGCAAATGCCTCTGTGTTGTAAATAAAAAGTGAATATCTAATGAGGACAGGATGAGCTTAGTCCTTGTACCCCCGCAATACCATATCTTCGCCTACGTATGTGCAGAAATTACACACAGTAAAAATATTTGTCCGGCTCTTACGAGATTCGTGTTCTCTGGCACGTGCATGAAAGTAGTGGAGGTATCCTCCAGTGTTGCCGGGGTTTCATTTGATATGATTATTTGAGAAGTGATTTGGAAAATCGATTARTTCAGTAAATAAATCGTGCAAAACTGCAAAATATAGTGAGGGGGTAATATGATTCAGCACATTACATAGATTTGTTAGRCAACTCCCTATCGCTTGTTGCATGACTGATTTTAKAGTTACTTCCATTCTAGAATMTCGCCATATTGTGAAATACAGACTKTAACTCAAATATAACCAGTGAAATGGTGTAATTAAAATCGCTTCTATCATGTTTAGTGTTGGTATTATTAAGGATATATAAAAGCCAACAAGTAATATACATATCTACAAATAATAGTCAAATATATTCTGGTCAACCAGAGGGGATATTTCAATAGAATTTCGAATAACCCGTATTTTATTGCAAACATTAGATTACAAAATCATCGTATGATAGCTCATCATTAGTAAGAAACTGCTGCTATATCCTTAGATAATCTGACACTGAAACTAGAGAAGTAAGGGTCAAAAATGTATAGAAAAAAGCTAGCGTCAAAAAAAACTACAAAGTCAAAGATGAACAGTCTCGAACAGAAATGTTAAAATTTAAATGTGTGCATGCATTACAACTTAATTAAAAAAAGTGAAAGTTATGCAAACAATATGACACAAATAAATGGAGACCTATTTTGCGCATCTCACTTTACACGACTGAAAGATTTCCCTAAGATCCTACAGGCTAAATCATAAACCATTTACCAAATATGTAACACGCCTTCCCAGTTCACCCTTTTTAGGTACAACGTTATTCAAAGAGAATCAAAAACTGGCTAACTGATGACAAATTCATTAGCAGTTAAATATTTACTTTTTTTCATGGGATTTTTGTATGACGATATTTTGCCGTTCGCGTTATTTTTTTGTTCGTTATGGTTGTGGGATAGTTTTTTTATAATTCAATGTTTTCGTTAAAATGAAAAATTTGGAAAACAAATTCAAATGTAATAAACTTTTATTTATTTGCGATCGCGTAAAACAAATGTGATTTCATTTCGATTCCAATGTAAAAATCGTCAATGTTTCATCGTTTAACGACGAAATATGGTGAGTTCTGAAATCTGAAGTGAAACTGTGATTTAAAATTAATTATTTGGTTGACATGAAAGCAGACCACAGACCTAATTTAATTGCGACTTAAATTTCGGAACAAAATCGCATGGACTGCCTGGAATGCACATCACTCTTTTCTAGCACTTCGGCAGTGTACCTACTGCCGATATAATTCATCTCGCATATAKTTGGCGTACTTCTGAATATACTCCTCCTCAAGCAAATACTCGAMCAACTGAATAACCATGGTCACATATCTAATAGCTGTTCCCGAATTAGAGAACGATCACAAGAAAATTCATTGAAATTTGGACAGGGCAATGTCTGTCGGGACAGCTGTTTCGCAAATAAATTGCTTTCCTGTTATTAACCGTAACTAAGTTTAACTTCAAGAAAAAATTTACTGATAAGTTTCATCTAAAGTGTGCCGGTAGTTTATATCTCAATTACACGTTAGTTATACAGGCATTTCTGGGTGTGTTCAAATTTAATTTCAGCTGGCGTGTTTCTGACTTCTATTGAAAATACTCCTTATGGAAATAGATTTTTGAACAAGATAATACTAAAAAGATTTGGAGAAAAAAAATTAAAAGATGAGTTTTTGAATCTAGAATATTTCAAACAAATGTATGTAGGTGGCCTGCCAACAGAATCCCGTTCACTTCCTTAAGGGAAGTATTCCATCAAGGGCAACTAGATGGCTTTGTCATCACGTCAGTGTTAATGCTGACAGATGCATTTGTTATCTAATTTTCTACTAACTTTTATGGTTTTATCGGATGAAAAGGTTTCGATATCAGCAGCACAAGTTAGTATCGCTTTGTGAGACACTGGAGATAAGACCACAGCTGCAGGCTATATAAGGAAAGCTGTCATTAAGTTTACATAAATTCTAAGTTCGCACACTGTCAACGTGTCAACTATTATATATTTTTTTAATTACACTTACTATGATTAAACGATTTAAAGAATATATCCAGGAAGTGAAATGTTCATGGCAAATTTAATTTCCTTGCCGAAAATATTACATTTTATCAACACAATATGGTAGAATTAAAAATAAACTGGCATATGAAAAAATATTGCAAAACATATTTCCGCTATGGTGGTTACATATTGCACGGTGTGAACTTTCGCTCGCTTTGGAGATAGATCATGTGACAGCAAAAAGAGTGCTTGAAGAAGCTTAATAATACAAAATACCAGGTATTTTATTTGACGTTCACTTCCTTTCTCCTTTTTGACACAGAATTAGTATTTAAAACGAAAAAACTTAGAACTATTTATGAACCGCAGGAGGCATTACTTGTAGGTTACTCAGTTATTGGATTTACAATTCAAGGATAGTAGTAACGAAATCTAATTTATAATGTGTATTTTTAATAGGACATTAATTAAGGTTTTTCTTCCAATATTGCATAATCATGGAAAATACAAAAAGCTGTTTTACAAAAAAGACCTCTGGAATTTAGAGTACTATAACCTTAATTATTTTCAAACAAGGACGATTTACGGTTATTACTGGAAGTACACACTAACTTGGTTTTTATATAACCTATTTTTATTATATTTTTGCGTTCCTTTTGGAATTTTTATGTCACTTTATTGACCATACGTTAGGTTTAAATGCACCAGTATATTTATTAGACATTTTGTGAAACGGTATAAAAATATATCACTCCAAATGGTAAATGATCAACTCTGGCTAAAAATGAATTTTAGGCTTTTTTGTTAGTAAAAAACGAAATCTTGCCAGAAAATTCGATACTTAAAGAATCCCTTCTTTAATATTATTTCACCCTTCTGAAGCATTTTTGGGACTAATTTGTTGAAGTAGTAAACTTTGCATTTCTAGCTCTATAGAGAAGAAAATACAAGTTATACAGTTAACATGTGCACTACGACCAATGTACTTATTAGTAAAACTGATTTAAAATATCTAACAGCTCTGCTACTTTGGTAGAATAACAGTATCTTGTTGAAACCACACAGACCGTATTGTAGTAATTGGAAGAGCAAATAATAACGTCCATTTTTTCCTTACAAACAAGATATAATATGTTTGACAAAATGATTCCCCAAATTTAATGGCCGTAACGATAAGAAATCAACGGTGTGATATCTATCGTTCAGAAATGAGACAGATTTTCAGCCTCTGAATAACAATAATTATAACGGTTCATAAAATCTTTACGGCGGAGTGTGGGGTACCAGAAAACAATTAGTACTTGCTAGAAAAATCTTGGATTTATCGATGCTTTTCTGAAAGCCACTGACTAAACACTAACCTGATTTGGAACTCAACATCAATTATTAATTGTTGCTGAAGCGGAATTCGGTACGGTTGACATTTCTAGCGTTGTTAACATACTCTGCAGAAACTAGTGTTTTACTAAATGTGTCAAGTTCTTTGGAATGGCAATTTTCAATTTATATTTAGTGATAGCATTTTTCTAAATCTATTGAATTTTTTTATAGGTAATACAATCCTAACTTTTTTACAAAATGTCTACTAACTTCAGATGAATAAAGTGACGTTCAGATTTCATAAAGAACGCAAAAATATAACAAACAAAATTAAAATTTCCATGTCGGCTATCTTTCAAATAATCGCAAGAGTATTAACTCTGGATATTACCTAGACTTTTTTACTGTCTGGCAACAGCGCCACTTCAAAACCTAATAACGCGATATTGCCTTTAGAAACTTGGGTATCTCTCGACCCGGAAAACATCTATAAGACTCCGAAATTATTCTAACAAGTTTTCAAATTGCATTTTCGAACTAGCTGGGAGCTACAGTGAATTAATTACCACCAGGACGATAAAGTGTGGGTCCAAAACAAACCTGGCTGGAGGGTGAAACCGCCACAGGCGTGAGGTTGGATTAGTTAAATTTTCCAACGGCAGCGATGGCTCGTTTTTTAGGGTAACTTTTTGCGATCGCTCGAGTTCACACCAGTATTTTTCCAAGTTATTGTATTTAGTGAACCTCTAGTTCGAATAGCTCTAATTTAAATAATCCATAATAAAACCTTTGCTAATTGATGTTAAATTACCATAAGAATAATATAAACAAATCAGTATTATCCCATTTCGAGTCTACATTTAACTTCTTTTAAATCAAATTTCTAAGTACCATACTAGGTACTATCTAACAAAGGATTACTTTATCTTTAATCAGAATTACCTACTTATTCACTTGGCCGGTGACTAATAGCCTGCCTATCTGCACAAAGCCGTATTAAAATCATAGACATTTGGATTACTGATAAACGGTAAGAAGGTACTACTACTTTAGCTATTTATTCGCATTTAAATTGATTCTGTGGTATTTATACTACGTATAAAAGATTAACCATTTCAAGTTATTTTGCTAAATTAAATTAAATCATCTGTACAAAAGAGATACGAGAATTCAACTACATGGCAACCAACCAATATCATTGAGGTGCAGGATATTGTTTACTACCACAGTTTTCATTTTATTAGATATGTAGGACTCCACATATATATTGTTTGATATAAAACAAAAAAGAAATGAGTTGCATGTCATAAATTTCTTGGTTGTTAGTAGCATTCTAGTTATAGTAATGATGTATCTATGCATTGTATGAAACGGAGATTATAGGATCCATGATATCGAATGCGAATTGCGAGCCGAAGAAAACAGTAGAGTAATAACCTATGTAGCTACTTTGTAACTTCCATATACGATGACACCTTTTTTCTTTAATTAACCATACAGTAGTTACTATCTCCTTACATCCCAAATGGATTTAAACTACTTTTTATAAAGATACATTTTATCTGGACAATTACTGTTTAGCAGTCAATAATATTTGTTCTACTATAATACAAAGTGTTTTATTATGTGCTTACATTGTATATGCACCTTGCAAAGTCTACTACTCGTAATTTGACACTAGCAGGACAAAAACCCTTTGTTATAGTGTTACAAATACTATTAAATGTACCGAGCTTTAGCAAAGAAAATTAATAAATAAATACACTTACAGATGTACAGGGTGTCCCATTTTCGTTGTAATTGTAGGATATCTCGGTAACTATTAATGCTAGAGCGTTGCGGTTTCGACATTACTTTTTGTTGTAAGTTGAGCTGTACCATCGCCATTTTTGTATCTCCTTTTGTTTTATAGCCATAGCCAACTTTTGAAAAATGTAGCATTTCTTCAGTTCTCAATATCTCGATTGGCTATGTAGACACAAAAAAACTGTAGAGACATTTTTATAGATATTTTTATTCTGAATCCAGTGGCGTACTCAGAATTTTTTTAGGGGTCACATTTTTTTAAATATAATATAAACTTGCATTTTTTAAATGGAAACCATAGTTGACTTATAACAATTAAAATTTTCGCTGATATTTAACGATAGGGGTGCAATGAGTCATCAAAATAACATCGTTGTTCTACATTATAGTTGGTTGCCTCCTTGTAGGCATATTTTCTACCCAGCAGCCTTTTACCATTACTTGCGGCGCGTTTTTCTCTAATTTCCATTTTTATCGGTCGGAGAATACTTCACGTTCGATCGCACATGCAGAGGTGAACAGTCACTTGAAATTTTGGTCTAATTTGGCATATCGGCTTAGCCGGAGTAATTCGAGTGATCTGAATTTTAAATAAGTGCTCGATTTTTGATTAGTGTGAATACATATGGATTCTTTTGGAACGCTTATCTAACCGCTTAGCGGGATCATATCACCTGGCGACTACATGTGCATAGTTTTCCACCAACTACCCACGATCATCCGGTGAAGAAAAGGTAGGCCTTTTGTTGCGTCGTTTTGCGTCTGTCTGGTATTTATTGTTTCTTTGTTTATGCAATAGGCCTTTTCTTTCAACCGCCGTTTTACTTGCATACGGATTGTGAGGCGATTGCATCACCTTAACAAATTGAGCAGTTTCTTTTGGATATACATTGATGGTCATACATTGTTTCCGGAGGAGATTGTTGGGGTTCATACGTCATTACTGGTGGAAATTGTGGCTGGATGTACGCCTCTGGTCTTGGCTGATGTGAAATCAAGTCGTAGAGAAGACGCGTTACAAGGGTACCACCAGGGCTTCCTGCTAGATTAAGTGATAAGTACCTACAGTATAAGACATTTACCGCAAAAAAGTACATAATACATTTGTGCCGCGTTGAATCTTATTACAACAACGACTAGCAGTCATTTTGTTATTTCTTATCGCTCTTTTTACCCGGTGCTAGTACTGGACAAGTTTATATTCCGTACATTGTGCGTCGTACACGAAATAGTTTTGCTCACTACAACACGACTAATATCCATCAACTAATTTTGTATTGCATGTTAATTATCGTAGTTTCCTTGAACTTATCTTCTCTTAAGTATTGCTACTTTAAGATTTTTCTTGTTTAAGTTTATTTACTACATTAACTTTGTGTAGCCTTAATTTACAGTCTTGCTATACTTATTCGTACAATCATTCATCTTTTTTTGGAGTGATATTGCAGTTTCTTTTAAATATAAAGCATACTTAATATTGGTTAATCAAGTACGTGAAGAATTTAACCATAATTGAATGATTAGCGGTTCTTAATTGTTTAACGTTGTTTAGAATTAATTTGAAGTGTATTTATGTTGTGTAAGGGAGCGATTGCGCAATCAAACCTAAGTTTTGTCTTTATAGTGAATTATTATCGAGTATCGATTCTAGAGATAGCTACATTTTATTCTGGTTTGGGTTTACAGTTTATTACAACTCATTATTATTACATTTCTCTTGCTATGAATTTATTTTAATAAACAAAGAGTTCTAAGGTATTCAGGTTTTTCTTTTCATTAGTGCATTGTAATTTCAGTGATCAAAACATTATTATCTTTACCTTCAATTTTGCTTTGTGACAGTCTGAAGCAGATAATACGTTGAGTACAGGGTAGGACTATCTGGCGCCCATTTATATACATAATTTTCTTTTAAATGTATGCATTGTTAGGTTTATCTTTAGTAATTTTGGTATTATTCCAGTTTTTGTAATAATTTAATGAGATGTTACCTTTTTCKGCAAAATGAATATAAATACTTGATGTTAAACAAKGCATAGGTCCAAATAAACAATCATTTTCATTAGTTACATKGCCTCGTAGATTATCGTTAAAAAATGCATGAGCACTCTWAGGAGTCTTAAAGGACGCCACTTTTTTTAAACAMGCTACAGCCCACCCATAATATTTTATTATAKGAAATCTAAAATGAAGATTAATGTGAATATAAAAAGTAATATTATTGCAACAGTAAAACTGTTTAAACATCGCATATACTAACCTCATATATTCAATGCAGTTATATACATATAACTTATTATCTTTTTCTCGGTGATTTTTACTGAACACTGACGTGCATTCAATAAAAATATCTGAGCACTTTAATACAATAGCTGCAGATATAATTAAATTGGTTGCATTAGCTCATATTGCCTATTTGTTCAGATTATTTATCGAAGCGGATAAACTGATAGCAAACTCAGTATACAAATGGTTTGTGAAAGATTAATGGAAAAGAGAGATTTTCGGTCAAATTCAGAGCAAATGACTAAACCCTTGATTAATTGCAGCTCATTTTACTAACAAACAACCAATCGTTAAGCTGAAAAGCTGTTGGAAAAGTAATAAATGGCAGTTAATTTTCAAACTGTCAATGTACACAGAAAAAAGTAGTGAGCTTATTTTGTACCGAAAATTTTTCTTCGCGTATATATGGAGCATCAGGACTGTAATGTACTCATATAAATACCGCCGGTAGAAAATATTTTTTCCAGTTTCTACATATCAATCACTTCAACGAATATATGAAATGCTTTATTTCATTTTGGAATATACTTATCACTAGACCTGAAATTACATAATTTCATATTTTTAAATGATATTATTTAGTAGAACATCTTTTGGCGATATCGATGCTTGCGAGAGAAGAAGAATCACAAGATGCTTATTCGCCGTTATGTAACTTCTACAAAGATCTTTCCATACTATACAAATACGCAAGCACAATATCACAACCAACAAAGTTAACTAGATTGGATGTGATACCACAAACACAATAAAGACGAAAGCTCAGAAATATGTAAATGTTTTAGGCCACAACTTTATAACTCCTGCAGAAGCCAATGCACATTTATGAAAAGCCTAGCGGCTTGGACACGTGAACAAAATAAAATATCTAATCATAAGATTGTCGCTAGACATACAATGAAAATGAAAAACACACCACCTATATATAATACCTATTTTCGTGTGCTCATTACCCATTACTGGAAATAGGATTTAATAAAATATTATAAAAAAAATTTAACTTTAATTATAAAAAATGGAGTAAGATTATATTTACTTTTCTGTCACTGAGATATCAAGGTATTATTTATGGAATGTCAGAACCTTAACAATGTTTTTGCTAAGGCTTATATTATTTAAGTACGCTAAAGTTATTGTTGCGGACACACCTTAAACCGCACTTTGAGGGTTATTTTGTGAAAATTTCTATCATCTAGTACGTACAGTGAAATAATGAATGATTATTATTTGTCATATTCATTTGAACTCAAAGTAACTACCTTCTCTATTTTACCTATTTAAGATATACGTAATTGCGTCAAACTTACAGGTGTATCAAAAGTATAGCCCGCTGAAACTTTTGTTTAGAATAAATTTCTCACTGCACAAAATTGTATATTGATATTTAACGGTTATAGTGTCTCTCAAACAGACAAGCGCATTTCACATTACCAACAACTTTTTAATACTTTTTTACTTTTACTTATTGAGATATTCCTTACTCGTTTTCATAAAAATGACCAAGTTTTTGAATAATTAATAGTAGAGTTTTTGGAAGTTATTAAATAATAATAGTAAAACATTTTGTATGTTTGTTTGTTGAAAGTAGGATCATAAACAAGTGTTTTACTGTTATTAAATCTTTTAGTCTTTGAATAGTGATAATGTTAAATAACAGTGAATGGTGAAGAAATATACTTTTGCAGAATTCGAATATTCAAGATGAATGCATAGCTCTCTATATAAGCATCAGCATGTATATTATTCCGTTATAATAATAGCAGAAACCGTACGCTTTTGTACATAAGTCCGCCCTACAAAAAAATTACTTGTAGTCGCCAAGTATTCTACTGCGGATAATAATATCCAGAGCAAATATGAAATAGAGCACAAGTAGTGCATCCAGACCTTGTTAAGACAAATACGCGAGAATGTGCTTTTGGATAGACTAGCTTCTGGGTCGCAGGGCGTAACCAGATTTGGTTCAGTTGATGCATAATTTCCTCCCACACATAACTGTCTAATTCAAATTCTAACCCCCAATACATACTGCCCTAAAATGTGATCTGCAGAAGTTGGGTAGGCTATACAGCTCGTAGCAATGGAAACTATCCTCTCGTTTCCATAATGAAATGCTTTAGGCGCCGAAATACAAATCATACAAACCTGTTTTCCACTTTCACTAACAATCATTGGCTACGTCTCGAATGCATCACCATGATTTTATTTCGGACATATGTACATCCAGAACAAAAAATAGAACGTGTTAAATAATTCAAACAAAAAATGTATTACACAAGAAATTGATTTTGAAACATGAATAATACAGAAGAGCTAGAGCTCCGACAGATTACAATAGAGCTCGTATTCACTACTGAAAATTTACAATACAGCAACTTATATTAAAAGTTAATTTACATACGGGTGACGAAGTAGAATTTTGTTAATCAAGCTTAAAACAGCAACGTTTGTGAAACGTAAAAACAGGTGTGAACAGCACCAAAACTCACAATTATATTTTACGTTAAGGTACAACCTGCGAGTGAATGAATAAATATCATTTGTAAATAACTAATAAACGAGGTATTAAATAACATTACTAAAATTACAATATTGCCTACAAATCCATCAACGTGATTACGTTGTTGAAAAAATTACTTGGATGGAAATCATTACATTTCTTCGAGAAGCTCCAGCAGAGGACAATTTTTTTATCACGCTAAAATTCATTGTAGTGAGTTATTTGTGTACTTGATTCAGATTTAGAACGGCAGATTGTTGCTATATTGGGTTTATATCAAGTTTCTACTATTGATGATCTACTAGTATAATAAGTTATTATAGTTTTACTGACTGATTCCAAAACAAGCGAAGATCAATCGTTCTGCATTACTGAAAACGAATCTGGTGTGAGCGTGCTGGAAAATATGGGAAAGTACGTCGGTTTGCGGCTCTCGCACTAATTACCACCAGAAACAATGTACAACCATTTGTGCATCCTGTAGGAAATTCTTGAGAATATTGCTGAATTCATTGAAGTCGCCTAAGTTGCCGGTTCTTCCGCCGCTTCATCGCTAGCGAATTCTAGTGCTGATATCACAGTTAAACTGGAAATCATCATCGATTGCAGAAACAGGAAACAGTGCTTATGTTACACGCAACGTAAAAAGTCCGGCAATGTGCGAAATATCTAGACATTCTGCAAACTGAACAGTTCGTTAGACATTTACAAAATCATACTACTTTGGATAATCTGTAAATTTACTACGCTGTTTTATGCAATCTGCTACAATGCCTGATGCGCTGGTCAATCGGAGTGTTAACGGTGTTAAGTCCTCACACTGACTAGACAATTTGAAGATAAATAATAACAAAACATTAATGCTTGTTAAATTTAACAAAAATGCCACGTTTCTAGAAAACATTTTATTTGTGCATTAATAAAAGCATTTATTATTTATTTTTGCACAATTGCACAACACTTTTCTTTTCAAGGTAATAATGGAATTTGACAATAATGGTGCTATTAACAAAACTTGTAGTTTGTGCAATTGATTCGAAATTACTGAGAGCTAATGCATCAATTTGTTTGCACTGTATGAGAAAAGGGGACATTGATAAAGAGATAATGTAATACCTTCTATTCCATCACTAGATTGGGGCTGAACAGACACAAATATTTTAGGTATCATACTCAACGGTTTCTATAAATTGTGAACTAAATCAAAAATACTTTCACTGTGATATACTATATGACTGATAAAATGACGGAGAATTTTTATGACGGTAGTTGAAGTTTTTGAACTTGAAAGGAGTCTTGATTCGGTAGTATCTCTTAGTTCTACTACCGGTGGTAAGGGAACGATGAAATTCAGCTGTACTAAGTGTTGCGATAAATGGTGCAAATGCCTTAAAAATAAAATGCTGTGTAACAGTGGTTGCCACTTTTCTAATTCCTACAAAAATAAATAATACTTATCTTATTATTTATCTTCTAATTGTCTAGTCAATGTGAGCAGTAAACACTTAGAATGACTTGCGCATCAGGCATTTTGCAGATTGCCTAAAGCAACGTTGTAAATTTGCAGATTACCCAAAGTAATAGTGATTTTGCGTAATGTCTGGTGAATTAATCAGATTGCAGAATGTCTAAACATTTCGCACATTGCCAGATTTTGTACACTGTCGGTGACATTATAGGATATGGTCAAGCCGCCTGAAGATTAGGCAACCAGACCGACCAGGTCCGCGTGGTTGCCTAAGGTCATTACTGGTACATTTAAGCATTATCGATCAGTTGAATGTTCTAGAACGTGCTTGCAGACTATTCGATCGGTATAAAAAATTAAAAACTCACAAGTAGTCTTCTTTTTAAAAGCGCTGAAGCGGGCGAAAGATCAGCGATCGAGGCGAACAAAGCATTCTAAGTGCAAGTAAGTGAAGTGTAGTGCTTTGAAKAATAGTGTAACGAACTATTTATGTTGGAATTTAGTGTTTTCGACATTGGTGTTTAATTAAAGGAAGTTAAAAATTTGCATTTTTCGAACCTATACAATGCAGGTAACAATATTGTAGTATATAGAATCTGCAGCTGTTCCACCGAGCCGCTATTCTTGATGGTGTAGAAAATCAAAACAATACCTTTGTATGATTGACAGAGCAGCTATGAATATAGCAGCTGTTCAATACAAAAGAAGAAAAAGGCGCGAAAATAGATGTGATTTATTGCTTACTATTAAGACAATTTCATATCATTTATTCAAATTTGATTTGACAGTTGGATGAGATTTGACATGTTAAACCACCGAGGATCAATATATGTTTATCGCGACTGTTTTCCGTGGAAGAAAGTTTTTAAATGTCTATTGTTGAATATAAGCTTTTAAACGAGCCAGCGTATGCCGTCTAATGTGGAGGAATTCACGAAAAAACTCCAGTCCAGGACTGCGATTTTTTTTATTTTGATACGGTGTTTTTCTCAAAACTGAGACGCGTATTCGCTCAAACGACAACGATCGGTGTTGGCAGAACTTTAAAGTTACGTCATCAGTGCCACCACTCAGTTGGCGTCATTGCACAATGTTGTCAAATATTTTTCGTTCATAGCACTTTAATAGGTAGGTTAATAAGCCATACGGTGACAGCTGACACTGACAATTGACACTTGTTTTGCTTTCAGTACATGTATTTGAAAGTTTCTAGTGTATACTGACAAATGAACTGCATACCTTTAACATACTATAATGTATTACAAGTAGGTATTACCTGGTATAACGCATGTTTTATGACATGTCACTTTATCAATTTCAATTCTGAGGCTAAACTTGGTATAGCTTGGTTTTCATCCAGCAGATAGACCTGGCAAAAATTAATTGATTTCTCATTTAATTGTAACTTAAAGTTAATAACTAAGTCTTTTTTTAATTATACTTATTAACTTAAATCCTCTTTATTCAATAAAAGGTTCAGCTTCATTAGCTAATAGCCATCGTCAGTATCAGAATAATATAACAAACAAAACAGGAAGCTTTTTCAGTATACTTGAGTATAATTTTTAAAGAAGACGTAATGTTAAAATTCTTTGAACAGCGGTATATATATTATATTATATTATATTTTTGTGAAGCGACATACGTTAAAGCGCAATGTCAAAATCATAAACTAATTCATGCTTTTTTTAACTAACGCCCATTATAAGTTGTGTTGCAAGAATACACGTTTCGGACAATGGGCCCGTTTCTCTTCTCTATTTTAAGCTAAAATCAACCCTGTTTTTGAAATCTAAACCAATCACATACCTCAATTTAAGGTGTTGTCATGGTTACTAGGTTAATTTTAGCTTACATCAACTTTAACAAAGAGAAGTAAAACCGACCCAATGTACTTGTGCAATAGATGTGTTTAAAAACACTAACCGTGGAAATCACAATAAATAATGGCGGATCTCGCTTGTTTAGTTTAAAATATGTTTAACTCTAATAACTGAAATGGTCTACTTCTGTCTACTCTTAGTGTATTAGTAGAACAAAGTATAATATAAAACAAAATTATTTTTCCACTTAATTAGCAGGTAACAATTGCTAATCTCAGGTATGAATACATTATGTAAATTGTAAGTTTGTTTAACTGGGATCCAAGCGCACGTTATTAGTGTCTAATGCACAACTGCAATGAACTCGGAATATACATAAGCCCTTTGCCATTTCGCAATGGGCAGCTATGTTGGCGCCCACGTGATATACAGTTATTCACCCACAATTGGCTCGTTTTAACTATATCGCAATAAACAACGAAGAATCAATACATGCCCCATTAAAAATGTGCAGAACAATAACGTACTTCTGATACAATTTTTTGGTTACAATCTCTGGAACAGTTCCCACAAACAAACGCATTTAATAAGATACTAATGCGAAATGTTCACGGTTTTATCAGAAAGCTAAATGCATTTCCAGTTTTCAAATTACCGAACCTACGTCATAAACAATAATTAATCTAACCACTGTAGTGTTCTCTCCTTAGAAATTTGCATATATTAGAGGGTGTAATGTTATTACGCTGAATTATAATACACTGCCACTGTTTCAGTGAAAATTTTCGAAGAATTGCTTACAGCAGCATAAATCTTTTACAACAGAGAATTTAATTGCTTCTTGATAAAACAGCTTTTGTATGCCTACTGGTAAAAAAGAACATATTAGTATAAAAATAATTGGTGTGTTGTTTAATGATCGTGCAATAACTGACTGCATAAGTCTAATACTATTAGTAGATATTCATTCTTATGATAAGCTATTAAAATTACAAATAAAAAGTAATTAACAAAAGTTTAGGGTTTAATATTAATATTACGGCAAATCTGAAATGAAAGTACTTATTGTAGTAGTTTCACACAATAATCAATGTTTAATCACAATAGAAGACAATAATTATATACAATATACAATAATAAAAAATCAATTATTTTCTAACATACCAGTAAAAAATCATAGGGCTTCCATGTAAACAACTCAATACTTCTTCTGCACCCTCAAACAAGTCTGAAGATAAAATTAGCCAGTATTTCACGCCATGTCTCACAAATTCCCGCCAGGGAAAATTGAATATTCACGACGTTGAAACGCAGCACAACTTTTCAACCGGCAAATTTCCGCGATTTCGACAACACCAGACGTACACGAGAGTCGGCACGCAACTGTTGCAACGTCCCGTCACATCCCACTCGCCATTCCCGAACATCCAGAGCGTCGGAATTAACGGCGTCATCGACGCGACAACGCGATAAGGAATACACAAGTATGCCTGATTTACGAGCTGACGATGGACGAATAGTTCAGAACGAAACATTGGATTGTGTTTAACACAGATATGTTGTGGTGTTATGTGGTGGCCCTTTGTAACAACTTTTCCAGCTTACGCGGGGTGATTCATTTACTAACCCTGTGCTCGAGTGACTACTCGGTTTTTTACAAGATATATACACACACACACACACAGTCTTACAAGAAAATGAGGAAGTAAAATATGGATTGCATTTGTGTTGTATTATCAATTTTTTTATATACCTATCTTAGAAATGACATGACAAAAGAACCTTTTTCTTGGTATGGTTATATTTATCTTAAATAATAACTGTTTGCCTATGAAAACAACATATCCAATGACCCTAATATAAAATTTACGGTTGAGAGGCAGGTTAGAGGTGCAGTGCCTTTTTTAGAAATTAAGTTGGTGGATAAGGATAGTATGGTAAGATCCTATTGGATTGGTATAGCAAATCTACAGCCTCGAATAGGTACTTTTCCTGTCGGATCATTCCATCAGCATCAAAATTATTTTTGTAAATCAAATGAAAATTTTAGATTGGGGTGGATTCTTGAACCGGAAATTAACACATAATGGATGCTAAACAAACTTTATTTTACGCGACATCAATTATATGTCATCAAAATAATTACTCTGACTGACTGGCATCTGCCCACTGCGCCGGAGATGATTAACTGTGGCTGCGACGCCTGCATCTCCTGCTACAAAATTAGAATTTCACGTATATCATCCCACTTGTGTAAAAGAGAATCTGAAACTTTTTATGTTTTCTGCTCATAAAAATAAATGCACATTCAGCAGTATTAGTTAACAAGCTGTTGTACTCCACTGCCGACTTCCTCATGAGAGCATTAGATCACAGCGGAGCCAAGCTGTCGGTCATGAAGGTTTGGAAGGAGAGAAGGAGATGAACGTATCAAATAATTGAAATAACTCTCATAACAACGATGAGCTGTCATAATATGGTTCGCTGCTCTCGTCAGAAAAATAATTAATATTATCTAAGAAGAAATAATTAAAAAAATTGTGGGTGGTCTGTGTCTTCCATACACACTTATTATTACACGTATTATCTTGAATACGTCTGATGCATTATAAAAAGTTGTATTGCATGCCGCTGGATTAGTATTTCTGCCCAGTCGCGAGACGATTTCGACAATGTGCCACACTTGAGTTCTTACATCTCCTGTTTAAATGTTCTAAAATGTTCTATGATTTCTCAAAAATTCTATTTTCGTCATCTCCAGCGCGAGACGGTTTCGGCAATGTCCCGCATTTAGGGGTTCTTTCATCTGCTGATGAATTTTCCATAATGTTCTAGAATGCTCCATAACATTCCCCAAACGTCGATTTTCGACATCTGCAGCGTGAGATGGTCAGGTCGGTGTTCCACACCTAGGAATTCTTATGTGTAGTGATTAATTTTCCAGAATATTCTATTCTCCACCGAGAAACGGTTACGGTAAAGTGCCACACTTAGGAATTTTTATATCTTCTATTGAAAGTTCTAGAATGTTATGACCTCGAGACGTCGAGTTTAGAGATTCTTTCGTTTGCTGATGAATTTTCCATAATGCTCTATGACTCTCAAACCGTCAATTATCGACATCTCTACCGCGAGACGGTTACGGCAATGTGCCACACTTAGGGGTTCTTTTCTCTGCTGATTAATTTTCCAGAATGTCCTGTGAGCTTTTCACGGCTCCACTTTTAAGTACTTTTTAAGGTATTACGGCACAAAATGCACACCAAGACGAGAGAAAAGACGTGTCCACATCAAAGATTGCTAAATTATGCAACACTAAGACTGGTAATACATTATTTAGTAGATTATAAATCGAAAATCCCCATTAATATGTTTAATAAAAGATGTATGCCCAACTTTTATATATTCATCCATAAATCTGACATACGCTTATTTAAAAACTGGTTTAGATTGAAGGSGTTTCTCAAGATTTTTTTAATGCAGATGATCTTGAGACCCAAGATTTCCGGTGAATCTTTTAATGGAATTGTAAAAATGAATCGGCGAGTACTGTCTTTACAAATACCGTTCTTAAACAGCAATTCTCATTTTTGTTCTTCCAAAGATAATGGTTTGGAATATTTGGACATTCTTCAAGTTACCAACTTGTTTTTGAATATCTGTGTTCTGTGTTAAAACACTGTGGGGACTGGTTATCGCAAATAACAGAAAATAGACCCGACAGTATCCAACCTAAACTAGTGTTTTGCAGAACAGGGAGATCTTTACCCAGTTTGACTTGACCATGCAATATTAAAGACCAAAAGACTTGAGCACCAATGAGCAGATCGATGGTTTCAGGAACATTGAATGTAGGATCTGCCAAATGCAAATTATATGCCAAATGAAAGTATTTTTGGTCAAAACAAGAATGGGGTAAATTATTACTTATCTTGTCCATTATTAAACATTGCAGATTCATGGTAAAGCAACCTGCATTGGATTTCATACTGGTTTCACACTGCAAATGACTAGGTGAAACAACTTGATTAATCCCTTGAATTGAGATATTTATTTCGGAAACTTTAATGCCTAACTTGCGCTGCAAATCAGCTGTAATGAAGTTAGACTGGGAAGCTGAATCTAAAAGAGCTCTACATCTTTGCCACTTGCCATCTTTGTCTTTTATTTTGACTAATGCAGTGGCAAGTAATACCTGACAAGTTTGATTTGCTACACAAGCATTCAAATTGACTTGCTGAACAACTTCCCCAGAAGAACTTGCATGTGACTTACAATTATTGGAGTACTGACATGCAGCAACGTATTATGGGGTTGTTTGCAACGTTTACAACGACGGCTGCGCACATATCATATCTGCTCAAGATGCTAAAAATGCCTGGAATTCATGAAGTGTGGGAAGATCGTCAGAAACTTTATACAATTCCCAGTCTCGTGCCGTTTGTCTGTCTAGTTTGCTAGATGCTAGATATACAATAATAGAATCCGTGTTTAAACGGTTGCCCTAAGGTTTTTTGTAATACTGTCAGACATTTCACGCAAAACACTGGCTGATTCATGTATTATCGGTTTTATTCACCCAAATGGTTTTGAATTAATAGTTTCTTATTCGTGTATCTATCACAAAGCAGCTTCCAGGCAATGGCATAATTAGTTGCTGACATTTGAAGGGAATTTATCACATCAGACGCATCACCTTCAAGTTTTTGCACAAGCGCTTCGTTGCTTTCTACTAAAGAACAAAATGCATCAAAATTCCTACCATTTGTTGTACTGGCCATTGAATTTTGGTAGTGAAATCGTTGGCAACTTTACACAATTTAAGGGGTTAGAATTGTTAACCTTAGAACTTGAATCGACTGAACCCAGATGAAACGTCTCTGGATTTACAGGGGCATGTAACAAAGCTTCTGAAATAACCGAAAAATTAAATGATTCAAATTCTGAAACATAAATGTTGTCTTCCTCAAAAGTCTGACAAAACACATATTTTATTGTGGATATCATCTAAATGATCCAAAAGTGGGTAGATTCTTTCAATTCTTTCCGTTAATTGCTTTACATCTGCTAGAGAGTGGTCTTGTTTAGTTTTAAAGTCTTGTAAAAATCTTTTAAAATCGGTCAATTTGCGTTTCAAGTGACCTCTTTGCCTCCGTCTGTCAACGTCAGCAATAGGTACGAAGTAAAATGGAGTGTAGAAAAGGGAAATCGGCCGTTTAGTACTCACAGCGACAAGCACCAGCAATGCAAAGGCGGATGCTCCAGCAGTTTTTCCAAACCAAATTAAAGCGCCGTGTATTTCCAGACACCCATAGCTAATGCTGAACTAATGGATCATCCACAGGACTTACTATTTGTGCTCGAAGGACCACATGAAGATGCTTTATTACAAAACATACAGCATGAATAATAACATAAAATAGAATCTTGACAGTTATTTTACATTATTTACAATCACAATTATTTTCCATGGGTGCCGTGACCGAATAACATCACAGTTCAGGCTCTTTGCTGAAAGCACCATGTCTCCGGATCAGTGTTTGTAATGATATAAAAAATTCTCGGCTAGGTTCTCCGTTCTTTGGGTTCTTGCACTCATTTCTTCCGCTAACCCTTCTTTGTATTCCGGTGGATAAAAAAAATAATGTAACAGTCCTAAAGAAAGTTGTTCCAACTACGGAATTTAGACTTGCAGTTTCAGTACCAAAGCAATATATCCGTCTATTGCAGTTACTGTTTCAGTCCGTAACTCTGTATTTCTGCTGCTTTCGGCGCCTTTAGTCAGTACACATATTGCTGATTTTTATTGGAATTAGATTTCATGTTGCGGCTTTTGGACTTGCCTCTAATTTAGCATAGGGATGCGTAGTTACAGCACTTTCTTTCGAAAATGTTTTGTAGTGTTGGTGCTTCAGGTGAGATATCGCTTTTAAGATGTTCTTCTCGGATGCAATCTTGCAAATGGCGTCATAATTCCTTGGTGGACGGTCCAAATTAATCTTCTAAGTTGATTCTGCAGATTTTGTTTTCGATAATTATAAATCCAATCTTCCTTCTATTTTCAATTTGCCGACAATGCAGCAGCGCCTTTAGTCTCCTCCACGGTCCAGTACTCTACCCGTCTCTCTCTATATGTCAGTCTGATAATTAATATTTATTAATCGGTCAGTTACTCGGTTTCTGCTCTCGGGCGCCAAAATTTAAGTAACACTTCCTGCACCCGATTGCCAAAATTTAAATGTATTTTGGCTTGCAACGTATGATGCTTCAGTAATCAGCATACGCCGTAAGCATTGTCGAACATCAGCCACTTATATAATAGCGGTCTGTCAGCCAGATAGTGGGTGATTTTTGTGAAGATAACGAGTTCACTTACAGACACCAAAATAGCGTTGTAAAGAGAGAGAGAGAGAGATCAGGGATCAGCGGAGTGACCACGGAATGCAGCATCATCTTGAGCCTCTTGTGAGTAAGTCTTGCATATTCATCATAATCTCCCAGATTACGAATGAGGGTGTTTTCGTGGAAGTCCGCTTTGTTGACCCAGGGAGCACCGACGACCATGCGGAGAACCTTTGTTCTGGATAACCTGAAGACGTTTGGTGTGTGTAGCGGATGCGTAACCTCATGTGACACATCCGTATGTCATCGTCGGCCGAAGCATTCTCTTGTAGATCAAGAGCTTGTTGTCGCTGCTCAACTTGGTATTGCGGCTTAGCAAACAATAAAGGCTAGTCAGCGCAGCCGTCGTTTTGTTGGCTCGGTCTTTGATGCGCAATTTCCTCACGCTGGTAATGCCCAGATACTTGCTTTTTCTTTTCACGGGATGTCGCGATCTAAAATCTTTGTTTTGGTAGGGTTGCTTCCTCCGTTTGCTCAGAAACAAAGCAAAAACCCCTACTGGCAGTTCGCCCGAGGACCTTGTGTTGTCGACCTTCACACGGAAGTGTCTATTCCTCAGTAATGATAACGAACTAGTCCGGTTGGGATTGGTATGTGATAGCTTGAATATCAATCCCTCATGCCATACCTTGTCGAACGTTTTCGACACGTCCAGAAAGAAGCTCCGGTTGACTCTTTGACGTTGAAGCCCACGGTGGCTTACCCTACAAGTCTGAGCACCTGATGCGTGGTGGAACGGCCCGCCTTAGGTCGAACTGCTCGCTCGGGATGATGTTCTTCTCCTCGACTTGGGCAAATAGACGATCCAATATGGTCTTCTCGAAAATCTTCCCCCTGGTCGGTAGAAGGCTGTAGATCCGATGAACAACAAGACAGGCGTGTGGTCGGAATCTAGATTATCGATCTTGATGTTGTAGTGGTACATCCTTGAGAATGGTAACATCCAAAGTAGTCCCATAGGGGAGTAGTTAGTGGACTCGGTGGACGCGTCTGTCACTAGATCTCTGGTCTCGGCAAACTGTAGGAGACGATTCCTTTCTCGTACCCACCTGTAATTACCCGTCGCAGGGACACGTCTAATTATGTACAACAGAAAACAGGAATCAACGGTGCAGCCGAATAAGACAACGGGGTCCAAACAACTCTTTTAATAAGAAATACAGTCCATTGTAACCATTTAACGTCTGACATATGCAATCATAAAACCGATATTTTTCTTACTAAACAATATGAACCAAGATAACCAGATAAAGCTATGCAAAATCATCTTTGTTCGCAACATTCTCCCACCCTGTCGAATTTTCAGAATGAAAGAAAAATTACTCAGCAAAATATTAAAAAAACAACGGCAACATAGCATTGTTATAGACGCTTCGGTCTTCTTGACACTCGTGTAACAACGAATACGGGTACTCTGCTATCAGCGCTCGAGGGCACATTACACACTCCCGACACACCCGCACTGTTGCTCCCAGAGTCACCGCCTGGATGTGCTGCAGGAATTGCTGGGCTTTCCTCCTCTATATCATCCGGAAGTATCCTCGCAGTACCTTTGGCGCTTAGTCGACTTGTAGCATCCCCTCACTCAATTGGACGTTCTTCTAAAAGGCGGTAGTACGTTCCAAAGGATACAATCTTTGCAATGCACGCAAAAAAGTACCACTATCAGTACGTACACGAGCTAACCGCACTACTCTATCCCGTCCAGGTAATAATTCGACAACGCGCCCTAAAGGCCAAGTTTATCGTTATCGTTTTCCACTAACACGATTTCTCCGAGTTCCACGGGACGAGAAAAGTTTTCACCGCGTAATAGTTTTAATTGTCAGAGATATTCGTTGCGAAATTTTTTTCAGAAATGATTTCGGAGAGTTTGTTTATATTGCATTTTGCGACACAATGATTCTCTATCCGAGACATCGCAATCCGCTACACCACTCTCTTCCTGGTCACACAAAAACATTGCTAGTGTAAGCGGTACTAGATCTTTCGGATCAGACGAAACGTACGTAAGAGGTCTCGCGTTCATCACAGCTTCACAATCACAAATAAGCGTCAAAAGATCTTCGTAAACTAGTGATGCACGACCAAGTATATTCCGCAGCGAACCCGTCAATATTCCTATCAGTCTCTCCCAAAATCCTCCCGACCATGCCGCTGTAGGGGGATTGAAACGCCAAAAAATACGTTGTGTGCTCATCGATTCCGAGATCTGTCCAACTCAGTTTACTAAATACATTTTCCGCGCCACAAAAATTGGTACCCCGGTCTGTATATACCGTCTTGGGACGTCCACGTCTAGCGACGAATCTTCGAAATGCTTGCAGGAAACATGCTGTTGATAGAGAAGTATAGAGTTCCAATTGCACCGCGCAGGTGAATAAACCTATCACCGGTTTTCAAAAACAGTGGCCCTGAAAAATCAATTCCAGTCACTTCAAACGTTCGCGATTCGCGCAATCTGTCTAGGGATAACGGGGGCGAGTCAGCCATCAACAGTTTAACACTGTATCTCTTGCAGATAGTACACTTGGCTAACACCAACCTGATTGTGCGCCTTCCACCAAATATCCAATACTTTTCTCGAACAATACTTAAAGTACCTTGGGTTCCTGCATGGCAAACTCGCAAGTGCGTTTCAAATATCAGACGATTAACTACAACATACTTACCAGGTAATACTACTGGAAACCGAAACGTTTCGCGGTCTTCTCTGTTTGAAACACGAGACTTTAACAGAAATACACCGTGTTTGTCGTGAAATGGTTGCAAATCAATTATTAAACGCCTCGCCCTAAATTATCCTGAACACAAATAGTTCAGCGTCTTCTATTTCCTTCACCGATAGTGAAGTGGTGGCTTATGGGAGGCTGGAATAAAATCCAGCAAGGCTCATCTAAAAAGAATTTTGTTTAATACTCACGTTACTTTTGAAAAATTATTGACAGTTCTTACACAGATCGAAAGTATCCTTGATTCCCGCCCACTTTGTCCGCTATCATCTGATGCAAACGATCTCGGATGTCTCACACCTGGACATCTCTTAATTGGACGATCGCTCACGTCCATCCCAGAAGCTGATGTCACTCATCAACCAATCAACCGATTGGAATACCATCAACACTTACAGCAACTAGTGCAGCACTTCTGGCAAAGGTGGAGGAAAGAATACATATCCGAACTTCATCAACGTACGAAGTGGCATAGGAACCAGCCTAAKCTTGMCGTCGGACGATTGGGACTTCTTAACGACTTACTTCATTGGCTCATGGGACGTATCGTCGCTGTGCATCCTGGAGTGGCAACAATCAAGACTTCAACAGGGACATTTCGACGCGCAGTAACGAAGTTATGTGTGTTACCCGGCCAAGACTAATCCTGAAAGATAAGACTTTCTAATACTGAATAACTACTTATTGATACTTACCATGTTATATCATGTTTACTTATCCTGTGTTGAGTATTTTTAGTTATATAYGTTACATTTTTTCTTTATGCTTGTTGAAAGGCGTATCCTTTCAAAGTGGGGGATATGTTCGAGACAATTTCAATTTAAACTGTTCGCGCGTAGTTCAGTGTGCAAAGGTAGCGCCATACAGTGAGAGTTGTGGGAACTACAGTGCCGCGCCAGGCGCCAGGGCCCCGCGATCTAAAAATAGAGAAATAGACCAGTACGGGTTGAACCGAGGTTAAGGGTGCATGTGCCCGCTTTTCACTTGTACAATGATGTACTTTAATTACAAATAAAAACGTGATACAGTCCACTAAGTCTAGGTTTTCAACCCCGAACACATGGTAATGACACAAATTGAAGAAGACAAAAATCGGCATCCAACTATGAAGCAATATTTATTATACGGGGTAAGGTTAAAAAATAATTACAAAAATTAACTTTATGTGCAAAATATAACAATATGCAAAAAAAATTTGGACCCTCACTATGCTATTTTTAAAGAGTTTAAAAAGACATATAACATAAGATTGTACCTGAAAAAACAAAGAAAATACGAGCCTGGGGAGTTTTAGGTGGCGGACCTTGTATATGTAAACTTGCTATTTAAAAGTGACCATAAACGCTATTATTATTTGATCTACAAACAAACCCGCATTTTTTCTTAATTTAGTTTTCTTTTTTTAATGCATGCCGCTAATTTAATGATTATACATACATATTGAATTAATGAAAGTTCCAAGGTACTAAGTATGAAAGCTTTTATCTGAAAAAGAACAATGGTCGCCTATATTATTTATCGAATACTACAATAGGGATAACAATGAATCCAATTACCGATCTCTTTTCATAAAATCTGCTCCTATGTAGTTCAAAGGGAAAAAACAGTTTGATACTTTTTCGATTACACAAATGAACCGTTGAACACTTCTAAAAAAACTGGCAAATGGAAACGTATATATGGCATGTGCAATTAGAGTGCTCGATATCCGGACTTACGAGGGTGCCATGATTTTGATAGACAGTCAAAGTTAACGTTTCGAAATATACTTACACACATACGCGTCATGTATTTTTTAAAATTCTCTCTGCCAATGATGTACACCATCCCGAACTTGCAAGATTCTGGCTAGGTGCTGCAGGGGTTGCCAGTGCGTTTACTATAGTAATAGATCTCTTTAAGGCGATCTATTACCTCATCCTCTTTCAGTAAAAGTCTATAACTGTTTCGAATTAATAGTGATCAAGGTAATATAATAGGTGTGCGTTTTAGTAAAAAATGTCACTGAATTGCTCCACGCGAGCATTATTATTATTATTATTATTATTATTATTATTATTATTATTATTATTATTATTATTTTGATGCGTGTGAAAATAGTAATTAACATATTCAATATTTGTGAAAAACTTGAACGGTAGGTATGACTTGTCATTCGCACAAGAATATTTTGCAGAAACCATTGAAAGATGAAAGAAACTTAGTTGGTTATTTTAATTGGACGGCCCACTATAAACCTTTGACAGATATCATAACGATGCAGATACGTTTTTCCAACCATAATAAATAAACAACTCTGGTAGCTCTAAAATGAAATTTTTCGAAAAATAAATTTAATGTTCAAGGCATCTTAATTCTTGTGACCTTGTGAACTGAAAGTTCTTCTTTAAAACAGAAAAATGAACGTAATTTTGTTTCTATTTCGTAACATGTAATGTTTATATTAACTAATGCTCTTTCTCATTTTATATCAGAGTCTGTATTTCAATGGCAGCATCATAATTGAAAGGGAGTATCAACTATGGCAAAAAACTTTCCCGGTTTGAAACGGTTATAACTTTAACATTTTTGTTCTAGTTTTATAAACAACTTTGGTCTTGATTAATCCTAAACAGATATTAATGATGGTATATGGGTAAATTATTTAAATTATATGATCCTGAAGTAAAATGATTTATAAATGCAATTTGAAGAATGAATAGGCAGAAACAACTTGGCTAAATACTTTAAAGTGTGAAGGTGTACAGTTACAACAAATAAGATTTAAATAAAGCAAGTATATAGTGGAAGAATTAGAACACATGGCTGCAACCTCTATAAATTTAATGTTTTCTAATATGAGCATTGAAAAAATGTCAGGCTAGATGATAATACCTACCTTAAATGAGTAAATAGTGTTAACCACTATTTAATAAAATGATGTCTTAAGCAATTCCTTGCAATGAAAACGAATACTAAAATGATGTAGGTATATCAGCATATCCGTTCTGAACTCAATATGCATCACTAATAGTATGGCCCTTTATACTCGAGAGTTGTATAACCTATAGCGGAATGCAACCTACTATAACATGCAAGTTTTTGAGAAATTCGCTGATTTCACTTGATATCATTACTAAAGATACAGGGACCATATGCCTACTACATCACAATAATTAAAATRAGACAACAAAGAAAAGGCTATTAGGCAATCAAGGTTTAAAGCTGTTTAGATTAATTCATCGTTCAAAAATTCTTAACGAGTTCTAAAGATAACATGTGTTACGTGAAGAGTAGTTTATTTGGTAGCTAATAAGTACATTAGAATAGTTAAACGCAAAATAATGAAACGATAAATACAATATTCGTCTTGATCGTAACCGAACCACGTCTTTTGCCCGTTACGCGTATACGTCAAACTCCCTACTCCCTCGGTCCCTCGTCGCGGATAATTTCCGACTGTCCTGCCATCTCCCGTCCACTGCCCGTCTCAAGCATCGGCGTTGGCGCACGCGCATTAGCTACACTGAAGTCAGCTGGTTTTTGTTGACACATGTAAGAAATCTTACGATTTCATTTTACACTGTTTCTTAATAAACACTTAGTTGTCAGGTGCAGTTTCAGAGAAAGCCTCAATTTCCTGTTCTTATTTGGGCTGCTCATGTTTTTGGGTTAAAAACGATCGGCTTTACCGGAAAATACATTCTTAACAATTGAAAAAATAGAAACAAAGGAGCGATAGTCTACCATTTACTCAAGGTGCATTCAATGGTCATGCAATTTTGTATGTGTACAGAACAAGGTTTTAGCTTGAAATGTATAATAGGTTTGCAAGATAGAAACTGTAAGAGGACTGTGCTATATGTGTAATAAACCCGCACTTCGAGATTATAGTGCAATCTTGTGTTTCTTACTTTATTTTATATGTCCTAAGATATTCTCACAAACGGAGAGAATTAATGAAAATTTTATTAAATTTGTTGGTCCCAAAAATATTAAAACAAATCTAAATAGCAAATTTAATAACATTTATGTTTAACTTCGTGACTCCCCTCTTCTACACTCTTTTGCACTACAGTTACAATTTTAGTAGGTAGGTAGGTACCTTATCATCGATACAGATTTGCGACTATGGACAAATACAATACATATTTGCTACCCAGTAAAACTGCTAATGAATAAATGTGATGATGGCAACAACTGACGCATCGTGATGTAGCTACCGTTATAATGGTTACCATGTTTGCACATACAGCCGCAAATTAGAAACCATTCGCGGGAGTAAACAATTAAAAAGTAACTTCAACTAATTAGTCACCCGTTGTCAGGAACATCAACAGTCACCAAGTCCACAAGCAATTTATTAGCTAGCAATCCACACATCACTTCTTGTCGCTTGTAATTAATATAACTAGAACAACATCGTACGCCTGGCAATTAATGAAATTTGTTTGAAGCTGTACACATGAAGGATACTGCAGGTCAAGGGCGGTAAAAATATAACTATATTGATACGGAATCTAGGTTCAATAAATTTTAGATTTCTGAATTTAAAAACTATCTACACTAAATTAAAACAATAGTTACTAGTTAAATTTACTACTATTCGCTCTTATGTGGGAGGCTCCCGGCCTTCGCGATCCGTGTAGTCGGTTTTACGAGGGGCCATTTACATTAAAAAATATATATTTTATTCAAAGTTGATCAGCAAAGCCTTTATTACTCATTTCTCTACAAAATCGCCAAAACCATTGAAGTATTTGTCAGATCGTGACACAGACTTTTAGATAACCTGTTCAAGGAACTGTGCTGCCAACACGGAGCTTTTTATTGGTGGCAAGGCGTTATCTGCTTAACCMTGAAGCAAAGATAAMMGACAACAAAGGACCAAAGGAGGKTTATTGTGAAACATTACGTTGCCCATGGGCGTACCGAAGGGGGGGAAAGTGGGGGAAGCTGCCCCCCCCCCTTGGCCTGGGCTACCAACTCTGGGCCCTTCCAATTTTCCATACATTTAGCCGGTTAATTATGTGTGTACACCTAAAAATTGTCTTATGTACAAACTTGTAATACAGTAAAATTTATAGGCAAGTGTATTTCATAATTTTCATCCAGAACTCATATTTGACGCTTACAAATGACCTCTAATAAGTCGTTGTCAAATAGTTTCCAGGCTTAATTGATGCCATGTGCGTTTTGGAGCTGTAACTGCAACATTATTGTTACGAATCGTTGTCTTAGGGCGGACATAGTTTTAAAAGACTATCTTGGTCAGGATGAATCATAACACGATTTCTACTTAGTTCAGCTCTTCTACCTTTTCCTATAAAGATTGTTCAATTAAATACTGTTATATGGAATCACATCACAATTTGTCATATATTCGGTGATACTCTAACTTTTGTACCAAATTTCAAATTTCACATTACATTTTAACAATTAATACAAAAAAAAACAAAAATAACTAAAAATCCATCCGAACTCACGTTTATGAAAGTCAATTTATTTAATATAAGTTTTAGGAATCCAGTAAAAGCATTATCAGCACGAATTAAAACTCGGTGTGTTGTTAAAAATGCAATTAAATATTTTTCGGTTTATTTAAATGAAGCTTAATTTGGTTAAAATATTAAGTAGTCGGTTAATTTTTGAGAGCAATGCAATGGCGATCTAAGAAGGTTGGCTTGACGCATAATGCTGAGGCATTTGTCATTCTGAGTTTTAATAATGTTAGTTATCCATCGAGTCTCTTTCCCTGGGGAGTAAACATATTACTGCAATTGTATCTTAACACCTATACATTCGAACTCCCAGCTTAAATTTCTAAAGCTTCTGGTGTGAGAAGATGAAACTGTACTAAAAGCGCATCGGTTAATGCATTTAGTCTTTGATATGTGTTAATTTTGAATAAGAAATCGTGCTGCTATAAGTAGAACTTTTAAGATGAAATTTATGTTCCTTTGGTACTTCGTATGATATCATTATAAATAATGTGGATCACGGATCTTTATTCTCCCAAATAAAATGTATCAACTCATTTTTTGTTAAACGCGAGAGCGATGCAACTGAATGCGCCTCACCTAACTGAGTTCATCAATAACGGAATTAGTAATAAAGGGGCTATGTATGATCAGTGTACATAGAAAACATAAATAATTTGGATCTTTATTTCACAGATGTTTTAAGTCGCCTTGTAGAAAATCCACGAAGATTATTCATGGAATAAAAACTTCATTAATTACTGAAGTACCTATATCTTATAAACATTAAATTATACTCTACAGGACGTTCCTGCTTTTCCCCCCACCCAGATCAAAAGCTGGGTACGCCCTTGACGTTGCCTGATGCCTGCGACGAGCGATTTACGAGTACAATAAACGAACAGGCATACTTTCGTTACCATTGTTTTCATCCACGACAATGCACGGCCGCACTGTGCCAACGTGACGTACCTACCTACTTTTCAATAAACAATTCAAGTGTGAAGTTTTCCAGCATCCATCGTACAGTCCGGACTTGACACAAGTAATTTTTATATCTTTCGAGAATTAAAGGCATAGTTCCTTAAAAGGGGCATCTAAAAGCCTGTGTCACCATATGACAAATGATTGAGTTGTTTTGGCGATTTTGTAGAAAATAAGTAAGATTTTACTCAACTCTTAATAACAAAATATGTTTTTTTTGTGTAAAGAGATCTTATTTTTATAAACGATCGGAGGTTTGAAGAAACAGCCCTCCTAAATTACTAGATCTCATTAATGCTCGCTTAGCCACCTTCAAGAAGGCCGCAGCCGCATCAGTTTGGCAACAGCGCTCGCAAGGATCATTCTGTTTAAATTGAACAGATTGATACATGACGTACTCCTTGCAGACCGATAATTTGGAATCTAGATTTGACTGTTACAGGCAAATGGTCCGCAGAAATTTTGATATAATCGTGCGGAAATTTACAACTCTCCACTTCGTGGTTCGAGAAAGTCTGTGAAGCACTACCAAAAACCAATCATAGTTTTATCAAATCCAGAAGATACTACAGCTGGTATTTTTGTGACATTTAACTACAACTACCTAACGTTTCACTAATCAAGTACCTATACCTACCTATATATTTTATAAGGGCGATTCTGTTGCTTTCAAACTTTTTTTTAATAAATGCATTAAATTGAAATGAATGAAAGAGATGATCATTAACCAGATCCTTATTACAATTTAATAAATGGTGGAGTTTCTGTGCCATCTAAAATTGTTGTCGAACGTGCGTGGTGCAAATGTGAATGTCTGAAAAAATTGAAAGATTATTTATGTCGGCAAGTACCTACAAAACAAAAGGTTATTTTTTATGTGGACGAACAATATTTTCTTTTTTGAGATTCGTACTACATTGCTACTTATGCTATAAATGGTGTAAAATGTACTATAAAATCTCACGTGTCAATTGTTAATAATTGTTATTATTTTAGGGTACGTTCGAATAAACTGTAGCCTCATATTTAATTATAAAGAAATGCAAAATATTTTATTATTAGAAATACTTATGAATAAATATATTTATACATTTTCCTCTTGTTAGGTACATGTCTTAACATCTCAGGAACTCTTATCAAACTGTTTTGGAATATCAAGCTTATTTCTTGTTACTGCAGAGATAATAATGTACCTATTTTATATTTAAGAATACCAAATAAATTGTTTCACTTGAATATAATGTAAGTGCATACAATTTCTTTTGTAACGTATGTGATCGTCGTAATGCTCGTAAAATAAACCTTTGTTTCAGAATATTATATAATTCATTAAAAATAAAGCATATCTCAATGTAACAAGCAAGTAAAATTCGACAGTCACAGTTAAATTAACACTGCGATTCGTGGCAAAGTTTGCATGCCATGACATTTACCTGGGTTTCGCTAAAGCATGAAGTGCTTGCATTTGACTCGTAGTTTTGTTCCTATTCAAGTTATCGCGACAATTCCTTCAATAATACAAAATTTCACCCTTTCTGTATAACTTTGCCACTGAAAGTTTTTATGTTTTTAACACTACCTTTGAATTTGAAGCGGATATGGCAATTGATCTGCATTTTCAAAGCGGGTGTCACCTTTTACGAAATACGAGGAACTTCTGAAAGCCCTACCAATAAAGTAGATTTGACGTCATATATTTTATTACGCGCGCGATTTTCGGATCTCGGCGTGTAGGCCTTACGTTACAACAAATGCGTTGTTGCCATTTATTACGGCCGCGGCCTTGTTAGAGGTGGCCATGATGCTCGTCATACTCGCGCCATCTCTTTGTAACTAGTATTACTGCCTAACGGATTGCAGATTGCAGTGTCCCATATCACGTTATCACGTGTAACAGTATTTTTTATTTTGTTAATGTAGGTAAATCCACAATAAACGACAGGTTCCCTATTTATTTTGCTAATTTGTCATGGTTCTATTTACTAAATAATTTGAATTTGAGTGACGAAAAGGTATGATCTTCGAATTGACTGTGATTTTGCAAAGATGTACCTACTTAAATGTTTTAGAGCATTTATATCCCGTTCAATGTCACGGACCCGAAACTAATTTGTTTCTCGTCTCGCTACCCGTTAACCGTATTCATATTTATCGAACCAAGTAAAGTTGAATAATTTATGCCCTGTTTTGTAATTAACGATTAAATTTCTTATAGCTGGACGCGATCTTAAGGTTGGGGTATCGCCGTAAGCCAATACACGGGCAACATACAACGCTACAAAATGGCAAATGTCAAGAATTACTCATTCTATTAGAAATACGAAGTGATCCTGAAAAATAAGAAGAATTATTTTTTACTGAACAAGGTGCCTTGGACTATCTGTAAATAGGTGTGATTATTGTGTTCAAGGATATGTATTTTCTCCTCCAACAGCGTATTTTTTCTTCCACCTACTCATTCAGGTTTTTTAATCTACTTTTTTTTCAACTGACAGTTTAACCAGATTTTTAAATAAATAATTTATATGTTCTGCTTCGTCATTTGTGTAGCAAAACCCTACTTCCTAGGTAAATATTTTCAGGTTTTTGTTTCTTGTTGTGTAGCTCTTATGATAGTATTTTTTTACAACTAACACATATTATGTAGTCTAGTACCTTCTTGTTACAATTACTACAAACCTTGTCATCTTTTTCATTGTCGTTTTTCTCATTTTCACTTAGTTGGTTATTTGTAGGTTATCGGCGTTACCGCCGCTCAGCGCCATTTTATATAAACATTATATAAGTACATGCGTGCCCCGCGTCTTTTGTTTTAAATCTTACAAGTAGTATTTTCATAGCTATTAGAAAATAATCATAATCACAAATTTTCTGGACAAACTGCATGGGGTTAAAAACCTGCATGGAGTTAAAAATTTGTATGGGGTGAGGAGGAATTATTTTAAACTTTTTCGTCCAATTTAAAAACGTGATAAACTGCTTTTTATTTGTATAATTATTTTTGGGCTTTTACATTTTAGTCTTGTGTGTGTGATATTTTGCAATTGATCTTAAATATCTTTATGTGATTTAGGCAGTATGGAAAATTATTTTGGTATATTTCAGTTTCTTTTCACCTAATCACATCTGAAATCAAAATCTGTTGCATTTGTTTAACAATAGCAAAGGTTTGTTGAAAAAAAAGTTGGTGTTAACAGCACACGGTGTTCGGTGTTTCCCCGCGGCCGATGTTTTAACTTCGGTGATCGGAGGAAAACCGATGTTGCCAAAGTGGCATAGCGGTTGACGTATATTATGTTTACCATTTTGCTTGTTATATGAAGGAGCCATTCTAATTATTAACACCATTTAAAAATAGGTATCAGATCCCAGACATCGTATCTGTTATCTAGATAACTTAATCTTATGGCATGCGCGAGAAAATTTTATAACGACCAGTTAGTCGCCATTACACTAGTCGCCATGTTGCTCGTTTGTGTGTGTTGTGTCATGGCCACCTCTAATTCTTAAAGGTGGTCAACAGAAATCGTATATATAAATAATAATAAATAAGATTTCTGTGAGGTGGCCATGGTTGTCTACACTTGAATGGCGATTGGCGAGATGTATCGCAGGTTCTGCTGTTTGTTGTGAGTTGTGACGTTATATAATCTTTACAGCACATGCGTCAGACCCAAAAAGGAGTTAATATTGCATTGTCATCCAGTTCCAAGCTATGTTTAAAGTTTCAAGTCTGTAGCTTATCAGCAAGTGACAAAAACGAGTTAATAAGAACGTGTTAAAAACGCATTTATTTTAAACATTTTATTAGACGAAGAGATTTAGCGCAAATTTACAAATACCGCTAAATATATCCTTGGACCACCTGGCAATAACGGTGTCTGTGAAAGATACCCTGTCCTACATTTAGGATTTTTTTGCGTTGATAAAAGCACATTCTTTTATGGGTCATTTTCTGAAGGTCTTCCAGTAACGAATATTTTTCATTAAGATATCGCCACAGAAAAGAAATATGCCAAATATGGTGAACGACGGCATTGTGCAGCACCGCGACGTCCAAATCATTTTCCTAACTACACTCCATCTGATTAGAAAAGAATACAGGAGCGTCATCATTTGCATGCGCGATTTGCACGTCATAACCAGTGTCGCCATCGTTAATAGGGGTCAGTTAATAGGTTGCAGTACATTACTAATAATAAAGAAACCATGCTGTATAAACAGTAAATACGAAACGCGCTAATAAAAACGCACACTCTGACCGTCTACTCCAAACGAAACGTGAAAGTTGAATTAGACGAATGCTAGCACGCCACTGAATGGTATCGTTACCTGGCAACGGTTGGTGTCGCGTGCGAAAAATGGTTTGTGCGCATGACGTCATTGATGATGCCCTGTGTTCTCTATTCAGATAAAGTGTACCTATATATTGTTAAAGTCATGGATGTATAAAAGAGGGGATCCAGCTTTTCACCTTCTAAACTGATGCCAACATGTGATCACAGTCTTAAGCGTTTATTTGTAGAAAACATTGGATCTTGCAGTTGACCAGTTGTGTATGTCCAATTTGGTTTAATAATGTGCAAGACGCAGGGAATGATATCCATATAATTGTTAACGGTAGCAGTGATAAGATGATGAGGCAGTGTCAAATTTGCAGAATGCTTCATTTCACAGGTATGTAATACCCAAGTAGTATTTAAGTTTAAGATTCATAGGCGTGCGGTATTTAAATTGCKTATTATGCCGATATTTTACAACACTACTACTGAAAGATGAATTGTTTACTAGTGTATAACAAAAAAATGAGTTTTATATGTGTGCATAAATCACATTCATACAATATTTTTTTCTTATCTATTATTTTTAGGTTTCCGAAGCATACTGAAGGATGCAAATTACGGCACGCCAATGCCGCGGGTAGAAAACAAAGTTTGTTATTGCGCTAACTTCACGCTATTCAGATGTTGGCTTCACAACAATACGCTTTTACGCTTTCTGTCAATGAGATGCGGTATACTCTCTTTTATACATCCATGGTTAAAGTAGTCCTTGACTTGTCTGAAAGTAATGCGGAAGTGCCATTCTTTGGAAAATTACTTCCATCCTGTGAAATTATTTTATCATTTTCCACCGCCGGAATTATTGCGGGTGTGATTATTATATTCTCCAACATAGTGACATTGAGTTGCCATAAATTGAATCACTAGACCGACAATATGATCGAACCAGCTTTATTTTAAATGGATGAAGATATCATTTTTAGGGATCTTTTTACTGACCATCAACATAAGTAATAAAACAGGGCGATTCTAATTTGCAGGTCAGCTGCAGGTTAGCAGGTTAAAATGTTTGCAGGTTAGGGTACATTCTAATCATACATCATAAACATAGAAAAAGTTAGATAGAAGTGAATCTATCGTTGTCTTCATCCGTTCAAAGTTGGTGGCGCCATCTCGCGGTCGCCATATGAACTAACTGCGAACCCGCGCGATTTGAATGCTCCCTCCAAATCCTTGATTTTTATTATATTATTTTCCGTATTCTTTGTAAATATTCACAACAATAGTTCCTAACATGATTAATGTTAGAAACTACTGTTTGTGAATATTTACAAAGAACATACTTATGTACAGGGTATGAGAATGAAAGACAAATTGTACTATAACAAATACTTTATCAAATAAAATAACAACATAATAACAACCACAGACATGTTTTAGAACCAATATTCACTACAATCTAAGAAAAACTACTCATATGCAATAAAAGCTGTTACACCTGTTGCTACATTAGCAACACTGTCTATTTACATGAAGACGTTATTTATACAAAGACTGATAAAAAAAATATTAATCTGCCATTCTGACTACTCCTGCGTACTTTGTCAAAGAAACTCTAAAAAGTGTCTGTTATGAGTTTAAACAAATGTTCAAAGTAAATAAGCAAATAACCAACGAAGAGACATGATGTAAACAATGTGACAACCTGATAAGATCTAAGCAAATCAAAATCATCTACACTCAAACGGCACACATTTCAAATCATTTGGTTTCTGTTTGTGCACCAAAGAAGCTAGATGTCATTGCAGCAAATTAATTTAATAATTAAAATGCATTAATGTCATAAAGGTTTCTCTTCAAATATATAGAAGGCTGTCTTAGAAATATAACCACACAGGCACAAGGTTGTTGCTTCAGATTTTCTAAATTTAGTTGGAAGTAAATGAAATGTTTCACTTGTTAAAGTACCTATTTAATTATAGTGGCAAAGCATAAAAGTAGTGTTAATTTGCATGTTATGTATGTAAACTACAACAACTACAAATAAAAAAAAATAAGTATTTATGGCACGTCCGTGGCAGCTAATATAACGTTTATTTAATACATGAATTTCCGTCGCAATGGATCTTGATTATCGACTTCACTCCCAAATACAATTATGAGATACGCATAAGTGTGATATCTTATGAAAGCTGGGTTTTTATTTATTGCTTCAGAAAGTTTCGAAATAAAACTGCACTGACTTCGTCTGGTGGCTAACACCCTCTTACTTTCTTTTAGTCCTACCTTTCCAAGCAATGTGGGATATATAGATCCTGTAACAAAAAGAAAAACATAAATAAAAGTACTTCTGTTGTTACAGAACATCTCACGTTTTGTTGGAGAGTCCCCTTTTGAACAAGTCACCCTTTTCCAAAAGATCGACGCTAATGCCTCCTCTCTGTATTTGTCTTCTTGGGCTGCTTGACTGCACATCAATAGACGTTTTTTCTCCTTCTATTAATAAGCGGTAATTATTTACTATAGCGTCCCATTACCTATCGAGCTCAAATTGTGCGTACCCCTAGAAAGTGGCCTCCTGAACACGAATATGAAATCCGTTTCTTGCGGGTCGCGCCTAGTTTTCAAGAAATAAATATTTCAATTTGGAACTACTTTACGACGCGGAGTGTTCTCTCTTATGCCGCGCAGTGTCGCATGCTCCTTAACGTCCGGTTGTCCTACGCGAGTGCGTTTTTAAGCAGATTTAAGGTTGTTTATTTTACTGAGCGATTTTTGAGGCATTTAGGCCGTGTTTTTGGCGACACTCGGTGTTCTTCGTATGCTGTGATGAAGTGTCCCATAAGGCCGGACGTCCTACGCGTATGCGTGTTTTCAAGCAGATTTGGGGGTTGTTTTTTTACCGCGCGATTTTTGAGGCGTTTAGGCCGTGTTTTTGCGCGCCGCGCGCAAAAAAACACGGCCCTAAACGCCTCAAAAATCGCGCGGTAAAAAAACAACCCCCAAATCTGCTTGAAAACGCTACGCGTAGGACAACCAAATTTTAAGGAGCATGCGACACTGGGCGGCATACGGGACAACACTCCGCGTCGTAAAGTAGTTCCAAATTAAAATATTAATTTCTTGAAAACTAGCCGCGTCCGCAAGAAACGGATTTCATATTCATATTCAGGAGGCCACTTTCTATGAGTATGCACAATTTGAACTCGATAGGTGATGGGACGCTATAGTAAATAATTAAATAATAATATAATAATAATAATAATAATAAAATAATTAATAATAAGCTTGTATAGAAACAATATTATCTTTCTTACAATTCATATTACCACAAAATAAAGAAGAGCTACTTGAACTTATTCAATTATTCACAATGGTTCTCCAATGAAGACATCCGTCTAGGTAACTGTTTTTTGGATTGAGAAAACGAAATATGGGCTTTTGTTTCGACATCCTAGCACTGAACAAACATCGCAAAGTGTACTCATTTTCTCATAATCTACTGAAATCAATCACATTTAGGTTACGATTAATTAATCCCAGATTTGCTTACCTCTAATAAAGATCGGCATTTTACAATCCAAATATCACCTTTAATTAACTTGTTGCTGCCAATAACTATAATTAAACACTTAAGATTGAAACTTAACATTAAAACTTGTCCAAAAACCCTTGATACTGAAGTAAACAAGCACAATTAAAATCATGTAACCGTTAATATGCAGTCAATCGTCAGTTTATTGCTGTCACTGCGTTGTCAAAACAGTCATTTCTATCGATAATATCGGTAACTGCATAATGAAAACCTGTTGTACTAGCGACACCTACCGACCGCCATATGAACAAAATCGGCAAAATTTAAACCTGGCGCCATAAAGTTTGGACCGAAAACGCCGACCCAGTTTCCTAGCCCTGATCATAAACTTTAACACTGCATTACAGATTAACACTCCCTACCCCCACTCCGAATAATTTTAGCTGCAGGTTAGCAAGTTGTAATGTAAATTCTTTGCAGGTTGACCAAAATTTCTGCAGGTTAGGGTGTATTCTAATCATACATCATAAACTTTAACTCTATATTACAGATTAACAYCCCCTACCCCCACTCCGAACAATTTTAGCTGCAGGTTGACCAAAGACCAAAATTCTCACAGGTCAGGAATTTAATCATACATTATAAACTTTAACACTGTTAATCTGCAATGTAGTGTTAAAGTTTATGATGTATGATTAGAATGCACCCTGACGTGCAGGAATTTCAAAGTGATGGTAGGGGGTGTGAATCTGCAAGTAGTGTTAAAGTTTATGATGTATGATTAGAATGCACCCTGACCTGCAGGCATTTTGGTCAACCTGCAAGGATTTTACATTATAATTACTAACCTGCAGCTGACCTGTCAACCTGCAAATTAGGTAGGTAGACCCAACAAACAGGCCAGTCAGACTTAGACTGGGTAGCATAGGCATATCATGTTACAAGTAATTAAAAATCATGTTCTTTCTTATTAAAGATCTGTTCTGCTTTTCATGGAATAATTACGCMGACACKAAAAAATGAAACAATATTAATTGAATCAATGCAAAAGTGTAACARACACAGCAATAATAAATTATAGAAACAACGAAGGTAACAAGAAAACAACATCAAAGTAAATTAGAAAAACTGACATATGCGCAGCATACTTTAAATTTGTACTTTTAAAGTCAAAATTTCACGTTTTTTTGACAAATTTGTAAAAATTCTGAAATAATAGTAATGGAATAATCAAATAAATGAGTATGCTGGCATACTCATTTATATTATATAATTTGTATTCCATCATTATTATTTCAGATTTTTATTGCAACGAATAATATGAAGTATTTAAAAATGTCAATGCAACAGTGCAGTCAAACACATTTTTATTATTTATTATGGCCAATTTGATAAAAAAAATGATTTAGTTAAGTTTAGTTTAGTTAAGCAGTTAAAATGTGAATAGACTACAGGCCTGTGCTGAAAAAATTATGGGTCATTTGAACAACCAGGTGACATATCTAGAACGATATAAGAGCATAAAATAATAAGATTCAGCACTATGCCGTCACTTGTAAGCTGTCCAACTGAGTGCAGGTGAGAATCAAAAAGTACAGGTAGAGTGAGCACATTTTATTGGTCATATATTTTTGTGCAACATTCTTACCATCGATAGATACATGAAAAATAATAAGTAAACGCGTAGTGTCGTAAAAAAATGATGCGCCACAAAGTCGGATTTTTTTTTTATTTTCCGACAATTTCCAGGGTAAATTTGGTCATTTTTTTTGTACAGTATCAGTTTCATACTATTTCAATACTGCTTCTAATCCATTATTCTGCAACGCAACGCAAAATAATCTAGGGTTGCAACCCCCTCTCTTTCCGTGGTCCAGGGGGTGATTTGATACAACATAAAAGTAATTTATTTTGAAAGTATTTTATGCATAGATAATATTTTTTCATATGCCGTACATTTTCATTGGTCCAAAGGGAAAAAAACTGAAAAAGAAAAAATCCATATAACGAAATTCATCACGATATTTTTTTATACGGCATTTAGGTAGTTTATTTGTACTAATTTTCATACTCTTCGTGATTCTAGGTTCCTAGTTAGAAACTATGTTAAATATGGGTTTGTATACTATATGATACTATTGATTTATACATACCAAAATATAGACATATTGTCACTGATAATTCCAAAATACAATATATTTTTGAGAAGTACTCACACATTTTCGGTTGAGGCAACTTCAACTGTTCATTGTTAATTATTTTGACAAATAGTTGTATTTAGACTTCTCATATTCGTGTAGCTCATTTCAATCCCTAGGTAGATCAGTAATTGCTTTGAAAGTAAATCTTATGTGGGAGCTGTAAAATTGAATTTCCTACAAGTCGGCGCACCGTCTAGTAAAGGTGCAATCAATTATATATATATGTATCAATAATGTTTGAAGTATATATTAAACCAAAAAGTATACAAAACTGTTTATACTGGGATTGACAGTTTCAATTCTTGGATATAATATACACACCGTTTCAGTTCAGTTAGACGTCATAGTGATTTTATCATATTATCAATTGTTCTGTTCAAAAATATGTTAATGCCGTACTGTATCAGATGGCCATAAAGTATCCTTAAAATGGTAGTGTCGTTTTCATCAGCCTAAAAGACATGGTCTGCATTAAAATGTACGGCATCATTTTTTCCTAATTTATTTATGCTAATACTATTTAAAACAAGGGATAAAATGTAGTAAACTGCTTATATTTCATTAATCTATGATATTTAAACTTTTGCAATAATTTGCAAAATTTCAGTTTTTGTATTTCTCTATAATTTTTTTAGAACAGTTTTCTTTTGAACAGCAATACTATATAACAATTGTATTGTACAATATCATGTTAAAAAAAAAAGTTCCCGTACAGGATCAAATGCCTTTACAGCTTTATAAAGCGGGAGGATACGATGAAATTAAGATAATTATTGATATACATTCAAATGAACAATCATTTTTGGACGGCATTATTTTTAATAGTACTTTTGAGTGCTAGATAATGTTTTGGATTTGAGTGCTAGATAATGTTTTGGAACCGAAGCCGTACTTTTTCAAATCACCTCCTGGACCAGGGAAAGAGAGGGGGTTGCAACCCTCGATTATTTCCCCTTGTCGCATGATTTTTGTACGGCGTTGCGGAATAATGGATTAGAAGCAGTATTGAAATAGTATGAAACTGATGCCGTACAAAATAAAATGACCAAATTTACCCTGGAAATAGTCGGAAAAATTAAAAAAAAATCCGACTTTGTGTCGCACCATTTTTTACGGTTACTACGCGTTTTCTTATTATTTTTCATGGATCTATCGATGGTAAGAATGCCGTACAAAAATATATGACCAAAATGTACTCACTCTACCTGTACTTTTTAATTCCCACCTGCACTCAGTTAGACAGCTTACAAGTGACGGCATAGTGCTGAATCTTATTATTTTATGCTCTTATATCGTTTTAGATAGGTCACCTGGTGGTTCAAATAACCCATCATTTTTTCAGCACGGGCCTGTAGTCTAGAATCGTAACATTTAACTGTTATTTTCTCGAAAAAGTCGATTTTAGCCGCATAAACAGAGAGTGCCTTTTTTGTTTACAAGGCCGAAAGATTAAAAAAACATATATTTCAAACATATACTTAACTGTTTTAAAGTTAAGGGTTAAAATGTGCGGGGGTTAGCTCCCTCTCGGCTCCCCAAAACATTTATTAAAAGAAATGTTTGCTTCATTTCAAAGGATTCCACTTCAAATGATAGCTAAAATTTGATTAAATTCTATGTTAAACTAAGGGATATTTTTTAAAAACTGTTTCTCTTCCCCATCTTTAAGAGTCAATATCTCAGTAGACGGGCGTTATTTCAAAAAAAGATACTGTAAAATAGTGTTATTTTTGCACCAGTTTTCAGATTCTGAGAGGTTGCCCTGTAACTCTGTTTATATTAGACAACTAGGAAGATCCTTTCTTATTAGAGGAAATAAACATCTAAAACAATTTCATAAGTATATAAATACAGGCACTGTAACTTCAAATTCATCGTTAGCGATTCATTTATTATCTTTGGACAATTTATGTGTTTAATTTTTGTAAGAAATCATCAAAAACTATTTAGAATAATTTTTAGATACACAAAAAAATTTAAATGACCAAAATTGGACAATTCCAAATGATTTTTGCAATTTCATTCTCAATTTTTTATTTGAACACTAATTTTGATATTGCTTGTTTGAAAGTTGCGTTCCATTTTAGTCAAGATAGCTTGTTTACATTCATTTTATAAATTTGACATCATAATTTTTTTCCCTCGTTTGTCATTTGGTACTGGCGATGGCTTATTACCTGAAAGCGCTTTATCTGTTAATAAATATTGTGGATTAAACTTGGCGAAGCTTATTTAACAAAGATTAAATCTACTTGCTTAATTTTTCGTTGCAAATTAATGTGATGCCGAAGTGTTTTCAGATTTAATCCTCATTTTCAGACTGTTGATTTTAAAATTTTAATCACAAATCTAGATAATGAAAGGCTTTCAAATGAAGTATAAAATGCTATTAAAATTTTTAAATCCAACGTTGGTGCTWTCATGCATTTTGAGCAAAGCATGTTAGGCAAATACATATACATAACACTGGGTGGTTGGGCATCACTTTTTTCAGCCATCGTTAGATAAGAGCACATATACATTAGCACCGTTTAATGCACTCGAGACATGGTTCGCATAAGTGAAATCTTGTGCCATTAGCCAATGAAATATAAAAGGTTACAGCAGCATTTCAATTATAAACAAATCTATTCATCATACTTATGTATGTGCATCAAGCGGTACACAAACATATTGGTTGTTCGTATCGTTTTAGTGGCTGAAACTGCACAATGTACAAGCATTGTCGCCTGTTATATACCTATGACTATTAAGTATATTATGATATTAATTAGGCCAGTTCATTTTCTTCATATTAAGCTAATATCAAGATCAACCTACCTTACCTTAGGATGGAGTCATAGTTACCTTAAGGCATCGTCACAGTTACCGGGTTGATATTAAATTTTATTGTAGAACAGGCCATTACCATTAAAAAGAAGTTATTT